>ML661338.1:34443335-34509570 GCA_007570785.1 Antilocapra americana | reverse complement strand
TGTGTGTGTGTGAGCTGGTCAGTGTGGGCAGCATACAATTAACTTTTTCCACCTGGTGGGAGTTTCAATAACTGCAAAACAGCTCAGAGGACTTGACTCAGAATATTATCTATAGCCCTTGAGGAAGAACTAAAGGTCCTTGACTTTGTTTAATGACTAATGTATTACTTTGTTTTGTTTGATTATTTTCCTTTATTTCTGTGGTTTCTCACTTCTCTGATTAAATTTATTATATGACTAAGTTTTTCCCACAGATAAAAGGCAGGCAAAGAACAGAGGTGGGGGAACCTATTCTAGTAAGGATGCACAGACCTGTTAGGCTAAGAACCTCAGTCTTACAGGAAGTTGCAGGATGCACGGGAATGAGACCTTGGTGAGTGTGAGGAATCACCAGGAACCATTGCCAGGGTCTCCTTCAGGAGTCCTAAGGAGAGAGCTGGTGTGCTCATGGTGGAAATGGGCAGAATGAACTAATGCTGAGAAACATTCTAAAATAGGATCTCTACATGATCTAGTAACCTACTCAGGAGATGTGCAACTTAGGAAGACTTGAAACACTCAGCTACATGGGTGACCAAAAGAAAAGGTGAATTATAAATGGCACACATTTTCTATCATTTTTGTTTCTGTCATAGAAGTCATCCTTGCTTAATTATATGTGTGTGGGTATGTTAGTGCATCAGTTGTGTATGACTGTTTGCGACCCCATGGACTGTGGGTCCACATGCGACTCACCAGGCTCCTCTGCCCATTGAATTCTCCAGGCAAGAATACCAGAGTGGGGTTCCATTTCCTTCTCCAGCAGATCTTCCCTGGCCCAGGGGGTCTCTGGCACTGCAGGGAGATTCTTTACTGACTGAGCCCCCAGAGAAGCCCTAATTGTAATTGCTATGTGCAGTTTCCTACAACAATGTAAATGCCAATGAAAATAATTGAATTTTTCCAATATTCTTTCCTTCACATATTTTAGAATTGTACCTGACATATATTGATACTCAATTCATAACAAATGCTGAGCCAATAATTCTGCAAATATTATCTCATTTAAAACTCTGGAATGGTTGTTTTTGTTCAGTCACGAAGTCATGTCCAACTCTTTGTGACTCCATGCACTGCAACATGTCAGGTCTTCCTGTCCATCCTTATCTCCCAGAGTTTGCCCAAGTTCATGTCCACTGATTCAGTGATACTATCCAACCATCTCATCCTCTGTTGCCCTCTTCTCCTTTTGTCTTCAATCTTTCCTAGCATCAGGGTCTTTTCCAATGACTTGGCTCTTTGCAGTAGGTGGCCAAAGTATTGAAGATATTATCTTATTTCATATGTAAGAAAGTAATGGTTGAACAGGTTAAGTAGCTTGCCCAATGAAATGCAATTAGTGCCTGTTGAATTTCATATACCGTATTCTGCACAGTGTTGAATTTTTAGGAAGCAGTAGTATTATAAAATAAAATAGAGAATTCCCTGACAGTCCAGTGGTAGGACTCTGCACTTTTACTGTTAAAGGCCTGGATTCAATCGCTGGTCAGGGAACTAAGATCTTGTAAGCTGTGCTGTGCAGCCAAAAAAATAGAAAATAATGATCAGGATACTGATTTGTGGGTCATATAGTTGGAATAAATGAAGGAGGCAAAAATAAATGAAATTCAAACAAGAGGATCAAAGGGATGTATATGAAGGATAGAAAGCTGAAGTTTTCAAGTGGAATAACCTCTAGAGTCATGTACTGAGAGTAAGAAGACTGTTGGGAGGGATTAGGAGCAGGGCTAGTAGCAAGGTGTGCATGATAGAGATAACTGCTGAACTAAATGACAACAGGGACCTTAATAAGTAGAAGAAGCTTGGCTGAGCTGCTCTGAGGACCCAGCAGAGCCTACAAGTCGTGCTTTTCCACTGGCACCAATTTGTAAGATTGCTTGGATTTGCTGAGTTGTGCTCAGAAGCTTGGATATCTGAGAGACTGAAAGAATTATTAGAAAGCAAAACTTTGGTTTCTGGAAACTATAAGTAAGGTGAAAAGACAGCCTTCAGAATGGGAGAAAATAATAGCCAATGAAGCAACGGACAAACAATTAATCTCAAAAATATACAAGCAACTCCTGCAGCTCCATTCTAGGAAAATAAACAACCCAATTAAAAAGTGGACCAAAGAACTTAACAGACATTTCTCCAAAGAAGATATAAAAATGGCTAACAAACACATGAAAAGATGCTCAACATCACTCATTATCAGAGAAATGCAAATCAAAACCACAATGAGGTACCACTTTACACCAGTCAGAATGGCTGCCATCCAAAAGTCTACAAGCAATAAATGCTGGAGAGGATGTGGAGAAAAGGGAACCCTCTTACACTGTTGGTGGGAATGCAAACTAGTACAGCCACTATGGAAAACAGTGTGGAGGTTCCTTAAAAAGCTGCAAATAGACCTGCCATATGACCCAGCAATCCCACTGCTGGGCATATACACCGAGGAAACCAGAATTGAAAGAGCCACGTGTACCCCAATGTTCATCGCTGCATTGTTTACAATAGCCAGGACATGGAAGCAACCTAGATGCCCATCAACTGACGAATGGATAAGAAAGCTGTGGTACATATAAACAATGGAATATTACTCAGCATTAAAAAAAAATTCATTTGAAGCAATTCTACTCAGATGGACGAAACTGGAGCCCATTATCCAGAGTGAAGTAAGCCAGAAGCAAAAACAACAATACAATATATTAACACATATATATGGAATTTAGAAAGATGGTAACTAGAACCCATCATGCGAGACAGCAAAAGGAACGCAGATGGTATAGAATAGACTCGTGGACTTTGTGGATGAGGGTAATGGTGGGATGATATGGGAGAAGGGCATTGAAACAAGTTAATTATCATATGTCTAATCAATCTCCAGCCCAGGATTGATGCTCGGGGCTGGTGCAGCGAGATTTCCCGTGGGGGAGGGAGGTGGGAGGGGGGTTCTGGAGGGGAAGCATATGTAAATCCATGGTGATATCATGACATTGTTTGGCAAAAACAATTAAAAAAAATTAAAAAAAAAACCTTTGGTTTCTTTTAGGAGAGATTTGGCAAGAATGGGGAAAAATTGATGAGAAGCAGGGAAGAAGGAAAAAAAGACCATAATATCTTAAATAGTTTGAGTTGTCTCAATAGTTGTTTGTAGAATACATTTCTGTACAAATGGTAGAGGGCTAGTTGAAAGAGACACCTTGAGAAAGCAAGAGAGAGATACTTAATTTTTCAAGGTCATGAAGAAAATGGGAATGTAGAGGCAACAGCTTTCCTGAGAGACTTAGTACTGTCAAAGTACTGTCAAAAATTCTGCTGAATTTATTTATTTCAAAATTAATGATAAAAACTTTACGGCTCCAAATAACCTATTAGAAGCTGAGGATTTCAATAAAGATAGAAAGGATTTCTTCTGTCTACCAGCTGACTAATTTAATGAAAAAATGAAAGTGAAAGTCACTCAGTTGTGTCTGACTCTCTGAAACTCCATGGACAATTAAGTCTGTGGAATTCTCCAGGCCAGAATACTGGAGTGGGTAGCCGTTCCCTTCTCCAGGATCTTCCCAACCCAGGAATCAAACCTAGGTCTCCCAAATTGTGGGCAGATTCTATATCAGCTGAGTCACCAGGGAAAACCAAGAATACTGGAGTGGGTAGCCATTCCCTTCTCCAGCGGATCTTCCTAGCACAGAAGTCAAACCAGGGTCTCCTGAACTGCAGGTGGATTCTTTAGCTGAGCGACCAGGGAAGCCCTAATACTTGTAAGTATATAAAATGTATGTAATTATAGTTGTTAATTAAGTTCTGCAGTAAAAGTGTATGCGTAACACAAAGAATCATGGAGATGGAAAACCTATCATTATGAAAAGTTATATGTCAGAAGATACCAGAAGAAGAAAGAAGGAAAAGATTGATGAAAAATAAAAATGGAGAGAATATTTGAGCTTAGTTTAGGGTTCACATGTTTTTAGAAATAGAAAATAGTGTGCTCAAATGAGCATAAAAAGATGGTTATAAATGTTGGAAGTGTTGATCAGCACTGATTTTGCTTCTATGCTAAGAACTACTCAGAAGGAAAGAAAACCATGAGGTCAAGGTACATTTTATTTCTGATATCGTACTTACTCCCTATAATCTTATAAAAACTTTGAAGAAACAAAACCATGACAATATTATCATGCATAAAAACAATCTTCCTAGAATGAAGTACTTTTGATGAATGATGTTTTAGAAAAAATAATATTAACAATAATAATATTGTTTTAGAAAGAATTTTCAGTAGCAACAAGATAAGGGGAAATTTTATAAAGACACTAACTATGAGAATAGAGATGAGAGGGAAAGTTTGAGCAGTTTTTAGGTGATAAAACATTCAGGGCTTTGTGAATTTTGGATATTGGTTAAACATCAAGACAATGAGTCTATTTTGATGGTAAGTGAGAATAGGGGCAGAAAGGTATATTTTAGTTTTGAAAATGATGATGTTGGTATTTGTGGTGGATGTATAGTTGCAGAGTCCAGTAACAGTTTAGTAGTTGGGTTTTTGATACTTTGGAGAATCACTTAAACAAGAGATATAGATGATCATTTATCTTATTCAGGAGAATCAAGAAAGAACACTTAGAATAACAAGGTAAAAAGGATCAAAGGCAGGAACATGGAGAAACTCAACATTTGAAAAGCAATGCATAGAGATAAGACATTGAACAACACTGAGAAGAATTGACATGAGAAATCCAGAAATGAGAGATTTGAAGAAACTGCAGTGAAAAAAGTAGCAGGCATTCACTGCTGCTCTAAAAAGGGCAGTTTTAAATTTGTAATGTGGTGCATTTGGATCAGTTACAATAATGGAGACAACTCCTGAATAAAGCATATATAAATGCACCAACTCTTTGACTCTTTCTTTTTTCCAACCACTCATTATTTCCTTTCATGTGTTTACTAGTCTATGGATAACTTATACTGAGTAATTCTACATGCAAAGCTCAATGCTGGACACAATAGAGAATGCAAAGCTGAAATGAATAATGTCTTAGAACTTCTACTGCAAATATTATAATATGAAAATGACATAATCATTTCCCATACAAGAGATAAACAGAATTCTGTATACATAAATAAGCTTTTCAAACAGTCTATTAGAACGTTGAAAGGATTCAGTTTATCAGTTCAGTTCAGTTTAGTGCAGTCGCTCAGTCATGTCCAACTCCTTGCAACCCCATAGACTACTACACACAAAGCTTCTCTGTCCATCACCAACTCCCAAAGGTTACTCTAACTCATGCCCACTGAGTTAGGGATGCCATCCAATCATCTCATCCGCTGTCACCCCCTTCTCCTGCTACCTTCAATCTTTCCCAAAATCAGGGTCTTTTCAAATGAGTCAGTTCTTCAGATCAGGTGGCCAAAGCAATGGAGTTTCAGCTTCAGTATCAGACTTTCCAATAAGTATTCAGAACTGATTTCCTTTAGGATGTTCTGGTTGGATCTCCTTGCAGTCCAAGGAACTCTCAAGAGTCTTCTCCAACATCACAGTTCAAAAGCATCAATTTTTCGGTGCTCAGCTTTCTTTACAGTTCAACTCTCACATCAATACATGACTACTGGGGAAAAACAAACAAACAAACATAGCTTTGACTAGACAGACTTTGCTTTCAAAGTAGTGTCTCTGCTTTTCAATATGCTGGAAAAGGTCAGTTACCATTTCAATCCCAAAGAAAGGCAATGCCAAAGAATGCTAAAACTAAAGCACAATTGCACTCATCACACATGCTAGTAAAGTAATGCTTAAAACTCTCCAAGCCAGGCTTAAACAATACGTGAACAATGAACTTCCAAATATTCAAGCTGGTTTTAGAAGAGGCAGAGGAACCAGTCCTGAATATTGATTGGAAGGACTGATGTTGAAGCTGAAATTCCAGAACTTTGGGCACCTGATACAAAGAGCTGACACATTTGAAAACACCCTGATGCTGGGAGAGATTGAGGGCCGGAGGAGGAGGGGACGACAGAGGATGAGATGGTTGGATGGCATCACCAACTCAATGGACATGGGTTTGGATGGACTCCAGCAGTTGGTGATGGACAGGGAGGCATGATGTGCTGAGGTTCATGGGGTTGCAAAGAGTCAGACATGACTGAGCAACTGAACTGAACTAATGAACTGAACTGATGGGACAAGATGCCATGATCTTAATTTTCTTAATGTTGAGCTTTAAGCCAACTTTTTCACTCTACTCTTTCACTTTCACCAAGAGGCTCTTTAGTTTTTCTTCACTTTCTGCCATAAGGGTGATGTCACCTGCATATCTGAAGTTATTGATATTTCTCCCAGCAATCTTGAATCCAGCTTGTGCTTCAACCAGCCCAGCATTTCTCATGATGCACTCTGCATATAAGTTAAATAAGCAGTGTGACAGTATACAGCCTTGACATACTTCTTTTCCTATTTGGAACCAGTCTGTTGTTCCATGTGCAGTTCTAACTGTTGCTTCCTGACCTGCATACAGATTTCTCAATAGGCAGGTCAGGTGGTCTGGTATTCCCATCTCTTTAAGAATTTTCCAGTTTGTTGTGAACCAAAGAGTCAAATGCTTTGGCAAAATCAATAAAGCAGAAGTAGATATTTCTCTGGAACTCCCTTGCTTTTTTGATGATCCAGTGAGTGTTGGCAATTTGATCTCTGGTTCCTCTGCCTTTTCTAAAACCAGCTTGAATATCTGAAAATTCATGGTTCATGTATTGCTGAAGCCTGGCTTGGAGAATTTTGAGCATTATTTACTAGCCTGTGAGGTGAGTGCAATTGTGTGGTAGTTTGAGCATTCTTTGGCATTGCCTTTCTTTGGAATTCAGGTGAAAACTGACTTTTTCCAGTCCTGTGGCCACTGCTGAGTTTTCCAAATTTGCTGGCCTATTGAGTGCAGCACTTTCACAGCATCATCTTTAGGATTTGAAATAGCTCAACTGTAATTCCATCACCTCCACTAGCTTTATTTTGATGCTTCCTAAGGCCCACTTGACTTTGCATTCCAGGATGTCTGGCTCAAGATGAGTGATCATACCTATACCTATATATCTAATCACAGTCTATATTGAATCTAATCAACATTAATAATTAGAAATTATACCAAATGCAGAGAAATGGAAATTTAACCATTTGAATTTGAATTTTTTATAATATGTTTAATCTTTGGAATTTTGAGAAGTACTTGTTTATTAAATACTATGTATTAGTATATTTAAAAAGAATTTATCAAAGGTGTTTATAATGTGTTTACATATTATTCCTCAAATATTTTCAATATATCCATTTTATTTTTTAAATATTCTCCTTTATCTTTGAAATATGATTTGTACATAGAAAAATACTGACCTTTGATGAAAGATTTCTTTCACTAGGTGACTTATTAGAAATATCTATACAATAAAAGGTCAAGTTAATAAGTAAATAGTTTTCTTTGCTTTTGACAAGCCATCATTTTCACTTTAATATTTGAATTTGTATTTTATTAAACTCTAATAGTATATATATGTTAACTATTGCCTATTCCTATATTTTGCTTTTTCTCATATATATTTTGCATGCATGCTAAGCCACTTCAGTCATGTCTGACTGTTTGCAACCCTATGGACTGTAGCCCATCAGGCTCTTCTGTCCATGAAGATTCTCCAGGCAAGAACATTGGAGTGGGTTGCCCTGCCCTCCTCCAGGGGATCTTCTCGATCCAGGGATTGAACCAGTGTCTGTTATATCTCTTGTACTGGCAAGTGAGTTATTTGCCACTAGTGCTACCTTGGAATCCCATATGTATTTTAACTCTGAAAATGCTATAAGCGATTTTTAAGCAAAAATTAAATTTTGCATTTTTTCTTTGAAATAACCACTGTAGTTTCAACAAGTGATGATTGAATTCTTAAATTATTTAAATTATGAGATATTCCAGTATTATGAAGAATATAATTGCTTTAAGATATAAATACATAATTATTTTCAAAAACTATCTAGTTTTAGAACAGATCTTGCTTTAAAGGTGAGTTTTTCTGAGTATGTCTTGAATGAGCTAGGGTTATCCAAGGAGAGATAGGTAAATAATAGTAAGTAAGAAATGAATGGAATTTTGAAGCTGTGGTTAAATGAGAAGAGGAGACAAAAAGGTTTGGGTGGAGCAATAGGGCATGGGATATCTACTAGAAGGAAGAACTCGGTTAAAGGACTTAATAATAGCAGAGATGGCCGAAGTAAAATTTAGTTTAATTGCACTGGTCCCCTACAATACAGCAAAATGCCAGAGGAAACTCCAAACGTGTGGTATGCATAGTGATTGAGACTTTGATTCTTTTCTAGGATGGCAGAAAGAATGAGGAATTCTCAGGATACAAGTTGAAATAAAGATGAGATATTTAATTGAAACAGGAAGTAAAAATAAAGGGATTCTCAAAACACTGAGTAGACATTGAATATTTCTATGTTGTGGGACAGGAGATTCAAGCCCAATTCATTTGAAGCTCTAACCTTCTATGATAGTAGCTAAAATACAGGTTACCGTGGAAGTCAGACTCACTGTTCTTTTCACACTCCTTTTTCAGGTCTCCTTGTGTTAAAGTCTTGAAAGCTAAAATCTGCCTTTGTTAGGCTTGATATCACATCAGTTACTGGTACGTGACTTTGTATCTGCCAATCAAATGTGTCTTCTTCATGAGACTTGAAAGTGGAAATGAGCAAAGTGAGGTGGTTATTGACTACAGCTATCTGCTAGCAAGCGTGACAATGTATGCATCTGTTTTGGCAGGGAGGAGGGGAAGGGTGGAGACAGCAGGAGCAGAATTCTTGGGTCTGTTACCTATTGTTTTAGGTGATAAAGTGAAGTACAGCGGTGTTTCCATTAGAAGAATGTCTGCATTTGGTTGTTCATAAATATTTCTCAGTTTCCTTCCCTGAATATATAGTTTCTGACTATGTAGAATCCCAGCCTAGCTTACTCCTCTTCTGGTGAATCTGTGGCAAAACTAATATCTATCAACTAAGAAATGCACAAGGTGAGAGTGGCACATAAAGTTTTATTTGGAGCAAAGTGAGAAGGGCAGCACTGGATACAGCATCTTAGATAGCTCTGAGAAACTGCTCCAAAGAGGTGGGGGGAGGGAATTAAGATATATGGTTTTACTGAAGGGAGAGTTCATGCAATCAAGAACTTATTTACAGAAGTTTTCTGCTAGTCAGGAGGAGCAGATGTCAGCATAAAGATATATACCATTTTTTTAGATATGAGGAGATGCAAGAATTGGGTGCATAGAATCAGTTCCTGAAAATTTATATCTGAAGACCTGTTCTGCCAGTTTTCCCAGAAAACAGAGTGGATCATTTCTGATATCCAGCCTGATCTCTCTTCAGGTGGTGTTGAAGTTCTGCTTCTACAGTGGCGCGTGATACAAACCCCACCAAGGAGTAAGCAAGTGCCAATTTGTAGTGGACATATCCTTAATAAATTCCTAACTGCTAGAATAGTTAGACTGGCTCTGCTATCTGCAACTTGGACTCCTGCAGGAATAAATATATATGACTATATATCATCCTAAACCAGAAGAATGAAGTATGGCATTTTGAATGCAATGAATCCTGGTATAATATTAAAATGCCACTTACCCAACATCTTCCCAACTTCCTTAGTCACTTCCCCCATTACACAGAGTCAAAGTCAAAACCCATCTGACCCAAATGAGTAAGAAAAGCATCCAAAGCCTCTGAAATAGAATATGGGATTTGTAGCAGAGTGGGCTTCCCTGGTGGCTCAGATGGTAAAGAATCTGCCTGCAATGCAGGAGACCCTGCTTTGATCTCTGAGTTGGGAAGATCCCCTAGAGAAGGGAATGACAACCCACTACAGTATTCTTGCCTGGAGAATTCCATAGGCAGAGGAGCCTGGTGGGCTACTGTTCATGGGTCACAAAGAGTTGGACACGATTGAACCACTTTCACCTTTTCTTTTTCAAAGATTTTCACTATATTAAAATTGAAAAGAGAAAAAAAAATGTTTCCCATTCCCAGGGTTTTCTTTCTGATAAGAAGCAGTTGACAAAGTAATTTTCAGATGTAATTTAGATGATTACAGAAGACCTGTTAGTTTCCCCAAAATATAATCAGTAACTTTTACTGATTACAGTTATAGGAAAGGGGAGAATGTTGGCCATACAAATCTCTTTGTTAGGAATTAATATCTTGACTGTTCTAGATCCGAATGGGGAACTGAAATGAAACAGGATCAGATAGGAAATCTCCTGCAAAACTGAAGAATATAAGGCAGATGTTCCTTCTGTATAAAGGCCTGATCTCTCTGCTTAGAGCTTCTCTCTATGTAGCTGGAGTCTAGGCATCAGATGGATGTGAACTGACACTACAAGAAAAGGTACATGCAGATGGGCTGCTTATGGTGCTAAGAAGCATAGTGCAGTTAGAGCAGATTATTGTAGAGAGGAGCATTCTGTTAAGGCTGCAGCTAGCACCAGCTTTAAACGCAGCTGAAGCGTCAGGTTATTGGTTTGCTTATGCTCTGCAGTGAGTTCTGTGCATTGCTCATCTTCAATTGTGTTGTTTCTCTCTGTGGTCTGCACTTTAATCGAATTATTTCAACACTGCTCTTTCTGTTCTGCCCTTTCTGACTCACAGAAGAAAGAAACATCTTGATGTCGAAATAGATTGATTTGTAGCATTGTACACAAGTAATAGAAACATCACAGACTTCAGTGAGACTGTTAAATATCTACGGGAATGCTTATTGACTGTGTGTCATTATATTGAAAAAAGAGAGTATCGTGTTGTTATTCTTATAGAATAGTGGATACTGGTTCCCCAAAAGAACATATTTACGTAGGTTTTTTTTTTTTTTTTTCTTTTTTTAGTTTAGTTTGCTTTCTGGAGAAGATAACAGTAATTCTGCAGTGAAAGGCTTTTCTACCACGGGAAGTATCCTGAATTGAACTAAGTAATAGTGTTGCCTATCTAATCTAATAAATAGGTATGAAGTTTTATAGAATTTAGAACTGATATTTCCAATGCCATCATATTCATTTTTTAAAGAATCTCTTTGAATGTATTTTGAGAGTTTACTCTATATTCCCATTTTCTCTTAAATTATACATAGAGTCGGGAAGATTTGCAAGCTTTCAATATGTAAAAAGGGAAAAGTAACCTAGAAGTTTAAAGTGCTTGTTGGGAGTTGAAAGTAAAAAGAAAGTAAAGAGAAAAATCAATACTATCACAGGAATGAGAAAGTGTCAGTGGTATGAACAAAGTTGTCTATCAAGCTAGAAAGAAAATAAGTCCAGTAGATTTAGGGAAGAAATATTCTAAGATTACTGGGGAAAGAGCCCAAGGAGAAAGATACACAGAGAGAACACTGAGGCAAGTTTCTTGTAGCCTTACACCTAAGAAATAATCCAAGATACTCTCATAAAATGTATGTTCCCTGTGAATTGCTATTATATCTGTATGTATGTATGAATAAATATGGGCTTCTCTGGTGGCTCAGTGGTAAAGAATCTGCCTGCAATGCAGGAGATGTGAGTTTGATCCCTAGGTCAGGAAGATCCCCTGGAGGAGGAAATGGCAACCCATTTCAGTATTCTTGCCTGTAAAATCCCATGGACCGAGGAACCTGGTATGCCACAGTCCATGAGGTCGCAAAGAGTTGGACACAACTGAATGACTAAACCACCACAAAGTATGTATATATTCATGCATATGTATATATATGTATACATATTCTAGCATCCATATATATATATATGCATACTATATACACATAGAGAGAGAAATGGAGTGAATGATTTTAAGTTCATTTAAGGAGGATAAAAACAAGATGCAATTAGAAAGAGACATGTCATAGTCAATCCTTTTAAGCTACAGAAGTTGCTGTTAAAAACCTATGAATGGTTTCTGGAAGGGGAACCCATGTACACCCATGGCAGATTCATGTCAATGTATGGCAAAACCAACACAATATTGTAAAGCAAAAAAATAAAATAAAAATAAAAACATTAAAAAAAAGAAAAAAGAAAAAGAAAAAAGTTAAAAACCTATGAATGGTAAAAAAAAAAAAAGAGAGAGAGAGAGAGAGCAACAGATATATACACCTGTCTGTATCCAATACTTATATCATGAAGATATTTTTAGGGGACAATAAAATGTGATTATTTTGTGAATGAATTCTAGAAAAGGTCAAAGCTTTCTCTTATTTAGACATAAAGTCTATGGGCTAAGATTGTGCATTATAATGGATTCTTATCCTATCAGAGGCTCTGGAAAGATAGTCAACAAATTTCACAATCTTAAAATAAATAAGGAAACAAATGAATTTGATAAAGTCCAAGGAATAAAATTCACCACCCAACCAACAAATAGACATAACAAACCAAATAAACAAATGGTATTGGGGTTATGAAAATGTTTACAGTGCACAGAAGACTTTGTCTGTCCACAAATTAGAATTACTTAGGATTAACAGCCATTTTTTAACTAAAAGGAATAGTGGAAACTGAGAGAGAGAGAACATTTCACTTGAAATTTGAACCATAATTGTTAAAACATTTTGTTTGCATAACCCTTTGATTGGGAAATGAAGTGAGGAATTATGGTTGAAGAATAAAATTATATTTTAAACTAAGGATATTTTTCATAGTAGTCTATTCACTTTTCTTTCTTTCATTTTTTTTTAATCTCTAAGGATCTCTGATAATTCAGAACATATTTATACTTGACTTTGAAATGTAGTAAGATTTTAACTCAATTTAGTTGACATTTAAAATAAATAAAATGTTAAATTATTTATTGAATTTAAACACTTACTATTTCATTAAAAGAAATCAATGTTTAAAAGATAACTTCTCTCACAGATGTCTTTACATTTATTGTCAGAAACCTGAGCTTCTTAGGAGTAAGAGGCCAGAGTATTTAGGTTTATTGCCATTGTGTTACAGATTGTAACAGATTGTAATGATTGTAATGATTCCATCAGTTTTATAATTAAGTAATTTCCATCCTACTCTTCTATTTCAGTTAAAAAGGTATCAACCCACAAAGTTCTCTTTCTATGAGTGATCGTCCCTACCAGACCAAAGCTGGTTTCTGATTTTATTATTAGACATTTCTTATTTGTGAGATTATCTTGAATTTTATATAAAATTATCTGTAGGAGAAGCTGAGGAAACTACTGTGACCCAATTCCATGCTATTGCTGAAAATGAGTAATTATCTTGTCTTAACTTATGAGTCCTTGCTCTATCCTTCTTGATAGAAAATGTTTCAGAAAATAGCAGAAGTCATTTAGTTCCACTTTTCTCACATGCACTTTTAAGAGTTGACACTGAGAACTCAGGGGAAAATGAGGGAGACTGAGATGGTTTTGAGCTCTTTTTAATTGTTGAATCTGTGGGTGTGAGGAGAATGAGAAACTGAGATTCACAAGATTATGAAAATAAAAGAGAATTACATTGCAAATGACATTACATTGCTAAAGAGAATTTATTTTTATAAAAATAAAAAAAGAGACTGACATTATACAAAATTTAAAATTAGAAAATTGTTATGGTGGCCTATTTATAACATGCCAATAAATTAACTTTCATAAATAAAAGAGAGTAGAGAAGAGTCTATGCTCTCAAAAGGAGTGAGAAATATGTTAGCATTGGAGTTCTCCAGGAAAGCGGAAAATGAATAAATAAATGTGTGTGTAAAGGAATTGGGAATGGCTCAAATGTTTCTGGGGTTGGCAAGCCCAAAATCTGTAGAATCAACCAATAGACTAAGAAGATATCAAGGACTCTGCAGTTTTGAGAAAAAAGTTTTCCTCTCCAGGAAAGCTTAGATTTACTCTTAATACCATTAGATGATTTCAAGAAGCCCAACTAAATTATTTGAGTATAATTCCTTTACCTTAAATAAACTGATTATAGTAATTAATCACATCCATGAAGCTAAAGCTCCAATACATTGACCCCCTGATGTGAAGAACCAACTCACTGGAAAAGACTCTGATGCTGGGAAAGATTAATGATAAAAAGAGAAGGGGGATGGCAGAGTATGATATGGTTAGATAGTATCACTGACTCAATGGACATGAATTCGAGCAAACTCCAGGAGATAGTGAAGGACAGTGGAGACCAGCATACTGACGTCTATGGGGATGGAAAGAGTCAAACATGACTTAGCAACTGAACAGCAACAACAGGATGTAAGCTACCTTCACAGCTAAACTTACATTAGTGTTTGATTAAATGCCTGGGTACTATAGACTTGGGCTTTTCAGGTGTCTCAGTGGTAAAAAAATCCACCTGCCAAGCAGGAGATGAGGCTTCCATCCCCACGTCAGAAAGATCCCCTGGAGAAGAAAATGGCAATCAACTTCAGTATTTGTGCCCAGGGAAAACCCATGGACAGAGGAGCCTGGCAAGCTACAGGTTTGCAAAAGAGTTGTAACTGACTTAGCAACTAAACAACTATAGCCTTACCAAGCTGACGTGTAAACTGATCAACATGATATCCAAGGAGTCTCATACGTCCAGCCTAGACAAGTAAATTTATTTTCTGAAATTTAATGACACAGTACTACGTGTTTAACATATTACATGTATCTGTGTTGTACTACAAACTGGCAGAAGAAAATATGTTATTTTTATAAATTATAGTCTGATGACTTTGTCCTGTTATCAGTGTAATATTCCTTCCTCTTTCTATACATTGTCTGATATAAATGAAAACACCCCAGCTATCCTTTGCCTGGCATTTGCATGAAGCGTCTGGTTTCACATTTTAATCTATGTCTTCAATATTTAAAAGGACTTCCTGTAGACAAGTCTATGATTGGATCTCACATTTGATCCAATCTGGCAAGTGTCTGCCTTTATGAAGAGGGAATTCATAGGCCTTGGACTCCATCTTAGGCCTGCTCAGGCTGATCTGCCACCTCTCCAATGGACTCTGAGCTCTGTGCTTATTGCCTATGGAAACAACAATAGGAGGGTAAGACCCCCTCCAGACAGGGGAACCTTGAAGATCCTGTCCAGGTTACTCATCGCCTAAGAAGAAACACACACTAATCACCCCTGCCTCTGGACAAGCCATAAATTTTTCTGTACCTATCTGAGTGTAACCTCTGGCTTATTGATTATTGGCCAATTGTTTAACTGTTTAAACAGATAACACACGAATGATGGGGTTATTGTGATTGTATTTACCCTTCCTTTGTTTATGTAAGTCTCAAGCAATTTGGGGTGGTGAGTTCGGACACATGCAAATGGGGTATAAAAGATTTTCACAAATGCTGGTCGGGGTCATTGGCTAAGAGAAGACTCTGCCTTGGACCCGCCAGTGTAATAAACTGCACTCCACTCTCTGCATTGTCCTTCTGAGTGAGTTTGTTTCCTGGAACATGTGGCTACAACATTTAAACTTATTAGAATCATCAGTATGTTTGAGTTTAACTCTGCCATCTCACATTTGTTTTCTATGTGTGCCATATATAATTTGGTAATTTTTACCTTTTTTTCTGTCTTTCTTGGATTAATGTAATAATTTTATAGCTCCATTTTTCTTTATTATTGATTTAGCAGGGAAGAACAGAATTCACCACCCCAAATATCCTCTTTGGCGTAAGATTATCTCAAAATGTTTTTTTTTTTTTTTTTTTTAAGAAACAGCAGACACAAAAGAAGCTTTGAAAACCTAGAAGTTACACTTTTGTAAGAGACATGAACCTATTCAAGGGAAGTCTCTGTTTGTAAAGGCATCTTCCAATATGTGTCAAGAAAAAAATAATGACTAAATCTCTAGAGACTCTCATTACTGGACAAGTTTGTTGTTGCTGTTGTTTAATCCCTCAGTAATTTCTGCCTCTTTTGTGACCCCACAAACTGTAGCCCACCAACCTCCTCTGACCATGGATTCTGCAGGCAAGAATACTGGAGTGTGGGTTGTCATTTTCTTCTTCAGGGGATCTTCCTGACCCAGGAGTGGAACTTGCATATCCTGCATCCTCAGGAGGAGGATTCTTTACCCCTGAGTCACCTGGGAAGCAGGTAATGGAAAGGCAGAGACTTAAATCTTCAAATTTGCACAACAAAAAACCCTCTTTTACTGTGCTTTGCTTGAAATCTCCATAATTGGCTCCCAACCCCCAACATCTTTTTTTTTGTCTTTCAAGGAAGATTGTATCTTAGATGACAGCTTGGTCCATTTCAGAAATTTACACAGTTTTCCTGGGTCTCCCTTGGAGAGGAGGTATGTATGCTATAAGCTGTTTTTCTCTTGCTACTCTGTCTTTTATCACAGAGAGATCTCAGCCAAAAATCTAGAAAAGTAGAGAGAAATTCTTTTTTCTCCTCTATATTAGTTAAGTGGGGTTTTGTTTGTATTTTTAAAGGTTTCCAAATTGAGTGAGTGTCATTGGCTCAGGAATCCATCAACAAAAAATGGAGAGACCTTTCTTCTTTAGAGAAAGAATTGTCTTTATATTAAATGTTGCTAGGGCAATATTAGAAAAGCCATGTAAAAATGTCACAATGAGGAACAATTAAGATGTATTATAAATATTAAAGTTAAAATAACGGTGCTTTAACATAAGAACATATGAATATTTTCATAACTTGAGGATAGGCAATGAATTCTAAAAAATTACAATTAAAACTTTTAAAAGTTAACAATTGGACTTCATTAAATTAGAAACTATTCATTAAGTGATAATATTGAGAAAATTAAAAAGAAAGTCACAGGTTGAAAACCAAATTCAAAACTCAATAAGATACTAGTATACTTTATTACAATATCTACATTTAAAGGTCTGATAATAATCGACATTAACCAGAATATTGAACAAACAGAAATTGTTACATTTCTTGAGAATGTAAGCTGGCACAGGCATTTTGGACAACATTTTGGGAGTGTCTTCTAAAGTTAACCATATTTATGGTCTAGGAACAAGAAATTCTTCAAGCAAGATAGATGAGTGTTGATATCTCCCAAAAGATACAGACAAAATTGTTCACAACAGTATTATGTTTAAGAGCCAGAAACTGGGAACAACTCAAAATGTCTATCAGCAAATGAGTATATTATGGTAAAGTTGTACAGTATAATATGATATAGCAATAGAAAGACAAACCACAAAAACTCATAACAACAAAAATAAATCACATAAGTACAATATTGAAAAAATAGCAAAAGGTTATAGGCACAACTAATCTATGGTGCTAGGAATCAGAATAGTTGCTATATTTAGAGTGATGTGGGCTCCAGAGCATCATGAAGGAGTCTACTGGGGTATTTGAAATGATTTGTATTTTCTCCTGAATGATGAATAAACAGGGGTACACATAAGTAAAATTCTCACAAGTTATGTAAGTTTAATGCTGTGTCCTTTATTTTGTAACTTACATCTCAATTGAAAAAAAAAATGCAGCAATCACGCACCTACACAGTCCTCACATTTTCAAGAGAAATGTAAACTAAAATACCTATAAGCAAATATTTAGGTAAATAATTCTTATGGAATTTAAAAGATATTAGAGCCATGACTAAATACCACACTTTTGACATCAGCTATACCATTTGATGAAAATAAGCCAAAAGGATTTGGAAAAAAATAAGGTCTTTTATGTAAACTCCGAATACATTTAGTTACAGCTACTTTCTCCTAACTCTCCTTTTAAAAGTTCTGTAAAATAAAATAACATTAACTGATAAGGACAAGATATATAGGAGAGGATACAACAGAAAACAAGTGAGAGCAACAAAGCTTAGAAACTAGAAAGAAGATAAATGAGTGTTCAGTGATTTGGCA
The DNA here is from genome assembly GCA_007570785.1 of Antilocapra americana. Taxonomy (NCBI): domain Eukaryota; kingdom Metazoa; phylum Chordata; class Mammalia; order Artiodactyla; family Antilocapridae; genus Antilocapra; species Antilocapra americana. The sequence continues at coordinate 34,491,718 of ML661338.1, read as the reverse complement.
GAGCAGAGCAAACTCATTTTGTATTTATGTGTGTGTAAAATCATCAGGTTCTGCAAAGACTCAGGAATTTAGGGTACCACATATACCTGAAGCAAAATGCTCTCGTGTCTGACAACAGGTGACTCTGTTGAAAGTTTATCTGTGCAACAGCTAGACTTTGGAATCTTCAGTCCTAGTCTGAAATGCCAGATATCCGCACCTCTCTTGCAGAAACATGGAAAGCTGAAAGTTAGAGGAATTGGATCAGACATTGTGTGAACTCCAAGATAGCAAGCAAATTGAATGTATTTTAGATATTCAGTTGAAAGCAAGAAGATTAATTAAAATTCTAAAACTCTTTTCTCACTAAACCACCAATATTGGCAGCCAGGCTTATACAACTCAGGTGGGAGATAAGAAGTTTACTTTCTGGGGAAACTGAACATCTGTGTGGTAGGCAGAATAATTGCCTCCCCCCCAAATTCTCTGGCCCAAATTCCTAGAACCTGAGAACATGTTACCTTAAGTAACATGGACTTTGTGGATTAAATTAAGCTATGGGCCTTAAAAAATGGGGTGAGGAGACATATTATAATGGATGGGCACAGTCTCAGCCAGTAAAGTAGCTGCTTGCAACACGGGAGACATGGGTTCGATCCCTGGGTTGGAAAGATCCTCTGGAGAAAGAAATGGCAACCCACTCCAGTACTCTTGCTTGGAAAATTCCATGGATGGCAAGAAAGTTCTGTGCTTTTAAGGACTCATGTGATTAGACTGTAGGAAAGGAAAAGGAAAGTGAAGTCACTCCGTCGTGTCTGACTCTTTGTGACCCCATGGACTTTACTTAGCCTACCAGGCTCCTCCATCCATGGAATTTCTTTCCACCCCAGTATTCCTGCCTGGAAAATCCCATGGATTGAGGAATCTGTCAGGCTACAGTCCGTGTGGTCACAAAGAGTCGGATACAACTGAGCGACTAGCACTTTCACTTTCACTCATTAGATTCAGTGAGAGAAATATAAGCTTAAGAATGAGCGCTTCAACTCAAAATCAGGGCTTAGATGCTGTTGATAGTAAGGCGTGCTCCTCAGTGCTCAGTCTTATCAGACTCTTTTCCACCCCATGGACTGTAACCAGCCAGGCTCTTCTGTCCATGGAATTCTCTACGCAAGAATCCTGGAGTGGATTGCCATTTCCTCCTCCAGGGGATCTTCCCCACCCAGGAATCAAACTCATATCTCTTGACTTTCTTGCACTGGTAGGCAGATTCTTCGCGACTGTGACACCTGGAAAGCCCATTGATGATGATCTTAGGAAAAGTCATGCATGTCTCTAAGAACGAGTGCTGTGCAAAATTCTAGTGCTTGTAATTTTTTCAATCTACTATTTTTGCATAAATCTGGGAGGATTAAACTTTCTTGCTTTGACTGTTGACATTAAGGATTGCCCAGTTCTAGCCACTGGATTGTGAGCAGAGGTGAACTATATCCGATCAGGGTTGAAGCAATTTCTGGACATCGTGAGATCCTCTTGCTTTCTCTTCCTACTGTTTACCGGGAAGCATGTGCTCCAAAATGTGAAGCTACAGGTGAGTTGGCCTCCATTAGCCTGGAAAATTGAGTTCTGACTTAAAAGTCTTTGGACCTAAAATGTTACTAGGAACTTCAGAGCTTTTTACGAGGAAGACATGAACTTGTAATGTGTTAAGTCATTGGAATTCTGGGCTTGTTCATAGTATAAGAATTCTAATTTATGTTGACTGTATAATAAGGAATGCTAGCAGATTATAGAAAGCTTAAGACATTTTTCTCAAGATGAGTGTAGAATAGATTTAAACGTGGAATTGGTAAGGACATGATGTGGTAAAATAAATAGGGTAAGGCTCTGACTCCAGGATGGTGAAGGGATGATTAATTCGGGTCCTGAGTGTGACTTTCAAAGTCCAACAAGTACTTCATCCCAATGGGCCAGGCTGTGCTCCATTCATTACAAGAAAGGGGGATAAACTGAAGAGGGCTGTGGTAGGCAGGGTAATGATCTCTCCAAAGCATCTGTATCTGAATTCCACAGAACTTGTGACTATGACAGGTTCATGGGAAAGGGGGATAAAAGTTGCCAATGCAAGAGCGTTTGTAACTTGCTGATCTTAAAATAGAGATATTATTCTGGTTTACTTACATGGGGCCAATGTCATCACAGGATCCTTAATACTAAAAGAAAATAAGAAGAATAAGTAAGTAAAATGTGATGTGAGCTGAACTCCACCTGCCACTGGTTGGTTCAAAAAAGGAGGAAGGGGACCACAAGCCAAGAAATGCAGGGAGCCACTGGAAGCTGAAAAAGATAAGGGGACAGATTCTACTCCAGAGATGCAGCCTGACTGACATCTTGACTTTAGCCCAATGATATCCATGTTGGGCTTTTATCCTACAAGACTGTAAAATCATATGTCAGTGTTTTTTTTTTTAAGCCATTAAATGTGTGCTGTTTTTTATAGCAACAATAGGAAATGAGTTTAGGTAGTCATATAGCAGTTTCTGCAGGTTGACATAGGAAATAGTGGTAGTAATACCACATGCCTCTGGAAATAGACCGCTAGGATATGGACACCATATCTCACTGTCAGCAAGAAAATAGATACCTCAGTCTTAGAGAACTCCTAAGTCTTAGAAAATCCACCTGCAATGCAGGACACCCCAGTTTGATTCCTGGGTTAGGAGGATTCCCTGGAGAAGGAATAGGTTATTCTTGAGCTTCTCTTATGTCTTAGCTGGTAAAGAATGCACCTTCAATGCAGGAGACCTGAATTCAATCCCTGGGTTGGGAAGATCCCCTGGAGAAGGGAAAGACCACCCACTCCAGTATTCCAGCCTGGAGAATTCCAGACCATAGGCCATGGGGTCGCAAAGAATCAGACACGACTGAGCAATCTTCACTTTCACTATGGAACTACATTTCACCAAAAATCTGAATAAACCTGGAAGCTATTTCTTCCCAAAGCCTTTAGAATGGTGTATTGTTGTTATTATTACTTTTTAGTCACTAAGTCTTGCCCAGTTCTTTGTACCCCATGGACTGTAGCACGCCAGGCTTCTCTGTCCTCCACTAGCTCCGAGTTTGCTCAAATTCATATCCATTGAGTCACTGATGATATCTAACCATCTTATCCTCTGCTGCTCCCTTCTCCTTTTGCCTTCAATCTTTCCCAGAATCAGGGCCCTTTCCAATGATTCAACCCTTCACATCAGGTGGCCAAAATATTGGAGCTTCAGAGTCTTCTCCAACACCACAATTTGAAAATATCAATTCAAAGCTCAATCTTCTTTATGAAGGAACTGAAGCCCTGCCAAGACCTTGCTTTCAGTCTTGTAAAACTTACAGTAGAGGTCCAACAGGACCCACTAGGACTTCTGACTACAGAATGCAAAACTGTAAGAATGTTGTGTTTTTGTTCTGTTTTGTTTTAGCTGTATTTTTGGGACTTCTGATGGGTTGGAATCCCTGATTCTGATTCTGCATATTAGTTCTTTTCTGGGGGGGATGGGGGTGGGGAGGGGGTTAATTTTCTCTTTTGCTTGAAAAAGTCTTCCTAAAAGAGGAGTTACAGGAAAATAATTCCTTTCAGGATTTTCCCCGCAAGCTTTATTGCCTTTCATGCTTGGTTACTAATTTGGCTAGAAATGGAATTCTATATAAACATTATTTTCTGTACGAGTTGTAAAATTTTTGTCCAATTTTCTATCATCCACCAATGCAATGTTGTTGAAAATTCAGCTCCAATTGCATTATCACACCTCTATAGATAAAGTGTTTTTTCCCCTCTTAGCTCTGTTCAGATTTTCCTGAGTGAATTGAAACATGAAAATGAGCCTTGATGTGGATTTAAAAAAAAAAAATCATAGCACTAAACACTTCTTGTGCCTCCTTACACTATTGAATCATACTTTGTTTCCAGAAAATGCTGTTTTGTTATTTAGGTATTTTCTCCTCTCTGATCTTAATCTCTTTCTGGAATAAATATTATGCATGTGGGATGCTGTAGATTGTTCCTCTAAATCTCTAAATTGCTAAATTTTAAATTTAAGTTTGCATTCTGTATAACATCCTTAAAGTCATCTTCCAAACTTCTGGTTAAAGTTCTTTGTAATGTCATATTTTTTACTTTAAAAACTCTTTATTTTAATCTTATTCTTCTGCTTTAGTGAATTATTCTTCCTGTTTTATGGATGTAATTTATTTTCATTTCTCTGAAAATCAGTTAGTTTTGCTTTGATGTGGCCACCTGATGCAAAGAACTGACTCACTGGAAAAGATCCTGATGCTGGGAAAGATTGAAGGCATGAGGAGAAGGAGATGATAGAGGATGAGATGGTTGGATGGCATCAGCGACTCGATGACATGAGTTTGAGCAAGCTCTGGGGGTTGGTGATGGACAGGGAAGCCTGTCGTGCTGCAGTCCATAGGGTTGCAAAGAGTCGGACACAACTGAGTGACTGAACTGAACTGTGCACATTTCTCCTATTTCTTCCATGATCTCTTCATTCTTTTTCTCATGTTTGTAATTTGTGTCTTTTGGGTTTCACTTTTGCATGGAGTACTTTCCTACTGTATCCTGTTCTTTGGTAGTCTGTTAATATTTTAAACTCTTGATAGTTGTCCATAATATCTAGCTCCCGTTTTCTCTATGATACTCAATTATTTCCGTCTCCATTCTCCTACAGCCGCAGTTACTTTCTTGCTCCTTTTAAAAAATAGCAAGAACTTGTAGAGATTACAATGGGGCTATCAGTCTCCAAAGCAAGGAGTTCTGGGATGAAATAACAGGAAGAAACACACCCTCCACATGCATAGTCTTTGAGACAAGCAAGCTCATCCCATCTCACCCCTTACACTCCAATGTCTCATTGAAAGTGAAAGTCGCTCAGTCCTGTCCCACTCTTTACAACTGCATGGACTATACAGTCCATGGAATTCTCCAGGTCAAAATACTGGAGTACTGAATACCAACTGAGCCACAACGGAAGCCCAAGAATACTCGAGTGGGCAGCCCATCCCTGCTCTGGCGGATCTTCCCAACCTAGGAATCAAAGCAGGATCTCCTGCATTGCAGGTGGATTCTTCACCAACTGAGCTATCAGGGAAGCCCCCCCGTTTCTCAGTCCCCACCCATAAATAAACCAGTGGCATCATGATGCTCTTATCACAGAGCTTCCCTGCCTTGTCCTCCCACGATCCTTCAATCCCTTGGGCTGACAGCTGATCCAAGTCCCAGTTCTCTGTTCCTGAATCCCATCTCTCTCAGTGGTGACCCCAGAAACCTACCTGGCTTGCAACTCCTGACTCTCCCTTTCCCCTTATCCTTCCATCAGGGAGGCTCCTTTCGGTTGAAAACTTTTAGTGGTCAGTTTCTCCAGGCTGATTTCCTCTAGAAGCCCCTGGCACACGGTGTGGAGCCCGGAAAGACACTCAAGGCCATTGCCCCTCCGCAAATATTCACTTTTGCCTCATCATGAGAAGGTTGAACTTGCTATTAGAATGTTAATGATACAGTCCATTTGACCTCTATTCTCTGAGACTATATAATCTCAGAGTTATGGGTTTAACAACTTAATAAAATAAATATATTTAATATATGCATTGAAAAAGGCAGTAAAGGTACTCATCCTGCGTCCTTTGCGCTTCTTTTCCTCTCTGCCTGGGGTTCTCTTCCCTGAGATACCCAAGTGACCAATTCCCTCACCTCATTAAAATCGTTGCTTGATTTTCATCTCTTCAATGACACTCCCCTTGGGAATTCTAATTAATGTTAGAACTAATTCTGCTTTCCTCAGTATTCCCAACACTTCTTATAATACAGCTCCACTTCATTTTTTTTTTCCTCTCTTTATTCATAGCACTTATTTTTAGGTAATTTTTGTATTTTTATCTCTAACTTTTATTGCCAGTCTTCTCCATAAAGGATATAAGTTCCTTAAGAGAAATGATCTTCTCAGGAATAATTATTGACATACTTTGATCACCTATAAGTTACTGGACCATGATGTGTATGTATTTATTTATTAATTGAATGAATGGAGGAATGAATGTGTGAATTAGGGGCAAAGCACTAACAGTGTCTAATGGGAGAATTTTATATATGGGTAGGGCTTGTCCCTTTGATGACGTCATGCAATACTGACTGGGGAAGAGGATACTCAGACGTCAGTAATGACATGACAGAAGCTGGCTTTGGAATGCCTATGTTTCTATATGTCCCGTTGGTTCCTTGATATCAACCAATATCTTCCTCAGTAACCTACAGTCTCACAAATCCCCTTTTTCAGGTCTTTGTCTAGGTGTCTGTGCTTAATGTTCTCAAAATAGATTCTCCATAAACATGCTGTGCATCTCATTCCTGTTTATGACCCACTTGACTCTTCCACACTGTTAATTTCTCCAGGCATGAGTGATAAGCCTTATCCTTATCTTTTGCTTTGGCCTCAGCATGTTCTAAATGCAGAGCAGGGGTGTCTGCTAAGTTTGTTGCCCCTGTCTGTTTTCTGCCTTTTCATCTGTAGACATTGCTTCTTCTTTCTCTCTTTATCGATGAATCTGTACCATTTACCCATATTTACCTTCATGAGGTATCAAAGGTGAGAAGAAATATATCTGGGAATTCCTAATGCCTGCCTAATTTTAACTTGGCTATCATTGTATTTTTTTTTTTTTTACTGTTTTTTATCTCTAAGAAGTCTAGTATTTCTGAATGCTAGTTATCATTATTATTATCCTATTTCTTATTTACAATACCTTACCTGTATGAAATTTAATGATATATTTTACTTATCGACACTCTTTGCTCCCAACTTCATCAAAACTCATGTTGAATAACATAATCAATTATTTGGTTTATTAAGCAGGATATGGTGCTTTATAGAAACATTAGTTTTAAAACAATTTTTAAAAAAGACACCTGAAACTAAATGTGCCCAATTAAAAAAACAAAAACTTGTTAGAACCAATGATATATTTTTAAATAAAATTATAAAATTGAGTGAGAGCTGATTATTTTTCTCATTTTAATGTGTTGATGCATATTTTGGATTTTAACTAGATAAATACTGAAATTTTAGTACAAGTTTTTTTTTGAAAAGAGTAGGAAACTAAAACTATGAAGATAAATGGTCTATGATGTTTGTAAACTAACCTCTGATTCTCTGAAGAAGTTAGTAAAGGTTGTTGTTTAGAAACATTTTGTGGACTTGCATCAAAAAAAAAAAAAAAGGATAAAATGTTTCAAAATGACCTTGACAAGTTTTTTAAATGATCTGAAATAAATAAGACGCTATTTCCTTCTCAGCACTGCTTCTAATCCTTTCGAAACTACTTGCTCAAAGGCACATATAAAAAAGGATACAACCACATCAGCCTATAATTATAATCACTCTTACTTTTCAATAATTCGGTATTTCAAGATGCTAGTTCCTCATTGTTGAGTGTTCTTTAGTTCATTATCACAAACCGTGGTTTGTTTATGATGCTAATATTTTCCTTTTAACAGCAATGATTTTAATTGTAAGAATAAACTATTTTGGTAGAATTTAACCAAAGTGGATCAAGTCAAAATTAAATAAGTTAGAAGTAGGATCTATTTCTTTTGACTGAATTAATGCATGTCTTGAATTGATTTGGTAATATAACTATTTTAAAGCCAGCCTATCTCTGCTTCAGTTGCCCTTGACTTGGTACGATGATTTATGTGTATGCTAACACTAATTCATGTCCCAAAGTGACAGTTGACAGACTGCAGATATTGCCCAGGTGGTTGGTTATCAGGGAAGCTATTGAGATACATGAAGTTAGGTATTCAGTGTGTGGTACCAGTAGGTCAAATACAATTCATCACACCTTATAAAAATATCCTTGGCAAGATCCAGTTACATTTGTAATATCCCCAAATGAATTACATGTTAAAGTAAAAAGACAAATTAATGGACATAGTTCTCTGATTTTGACCCTGGCTACCTGCTATGGTAGACTAGCATCTAGACTAATCTGAATAGGTGACTAGACTGTCATCTGGGGTATCTACTGTGCTGTCTTTTTCATTGTGGGCATATGTTTTGCAATGTGAAAGTTTGTAATGCATTTCTCAAATTTTTTCATTATTGTTAGTTATCACCGTTGACATGTGTGCAAGAGAATTCAGAAATTAAGTAGTAGAGTGAAAAGATTGTTCTATACAGTTGATAGTTTCATTTTTATGGGGGTAGTTTTACAGTTAAAATCTACTTTGAGTTGTGGCTCTATGGTTGGTAATTCATACGAGGTGATTATTCACACATCTTTTTGATAACCATGTGTGCCTCCTCTGTAAAGAACACTGTATCAGGAGATGGTCCAGGCTTAACATTCTGTGGCTGAATATGTCAGAAATGGTTCCAACATTAGACATTTTCAGAATATATTCAAATCCTTTGTTCCTTCTTACAGTGATAATCTCAATTTCCTTCAAGGGTAAATGCTAACCATTTCAGTGGTTACAGACGGTGAGGAAAAGACGTTATTTTCTCAGGACCAGAAAGAACATTTTCTGCTTGTGGTTGACACATGTGATTGGGGGAGTATGGGAGGAAGAATTCTGAGATGGCCTGCAGGATTCTTGTCATTGGTATACAGGGTTTACCTTTGACTATACACTAAACCAGTAAATATGAGCATAGTCACTCCCTTGCTTATGTTAACTTGTGGTATTAGCTTACTCTAGAGAGAAATTTTCTGTTGGTTTTGTAGAAGGAAGCTGCCATGTTCTGGGCCACATGACAAGGGCTATGAGTGGTTTCCAGATGCTTAAAGCATCCGCCAGCAGACAGAGAAACAAAATGGGACCTTGACTCTATAGCTAGAGAGAATTGAATTCTGCCAACAACAGCAAAATCTGGATGATGTTCCTACACTTTATAAAGAAAGATTACCCAACTGGCCTCTCAATTTTAAAGTTGTGAAATCCAGAATAGAGGATTACCTAAACTGTACTAGAATCCTGACCCAAGGTACTGTGAGATAGTGAGTGTAGACTTTTTAAAGCTGTTCGGTGTGCTAACTGGACTCAATAATAGCAAACTAGTTAAGAGTAGAGAACATAGTTTGACCTTGTAACTGGAGAACTGGTTAGGTTTCTGAGGCAGAATTCCTAATGTTTGAATTTCACCACTGCTAAGAGAGTCTGAGTTTAGGCTGTCTTCATAGATTCAAAATGAAATAAATGTATAATTCTAGAAGAAAAGGTTGAAGTGGAGATTGTATTTTAAACTTGGCCATCATAAATGTGTGTTAACATGATATATGTCACAGTCAAATTATTTTTGCACATTTTAATACAATTTGTAAAGGCTCATTGAGCAAAATATTTTAACTGGATGCCACAATTAAAATAAGTTACAGGCTCTGCTTGATTTAAGGCTACACTAATGCAAGGTCATTAATTCATGTAATTATGCTCAATGCCATTTTTTTTTACTGTGAAAGAGAATATATATACCACAAGACTCTATGAAGTTATTCTTTAAATTACTATAAAGAACATTTCACCAATGAGAGGTTGATGTTTTATATTACTTAAATAATGAATGAGATAACAAAGAATTTGCCACTGAAATAAAGAGGTTGTAAATTTAAAATGTTTTTGCTTTTAGTTTTGTCCTCTGTGTTTCCTTTTCTATATGGGATGCTAGAAGCAGGTACTGACTTAAGATTTAAATGTGATAATGCTAAAATTACTACATCAATAAGAAAGGAAGGGAAGATTTTCTTTGAGAAAGACCCCAAGTTTGGATCTAAAACTGATATGCTACAAATTTTGAGGGAAAAATTTTCATTTAATTGTCTTCACCTATCTAATGTTAAATATCTAAGACTGAAGGAAATTCCCCCTTTATTCTAACACAGAATTTCTTTCATAAATTACAAAAGGAATTTCACATTGCATCAAAAAGCTTTGAAGAAGGCAAGTTATATATACCTTTTGAGAAATACTTTTCTCATAATACAGAAATTGCATGCAAAAAACAAACACACAAACAAACATTTGTAACAGGGGTATAAGTTGTTAACTTAATATAAGGGATACTTGTGCGCATAGTGTCCTGCTTAATAACTAAGTATACTGACCCTAGGGACTTCCCAGGTGGCCCTAGTAGTAAAGAACCCACCTAACAATGCGAGGGATGTAAGATAGGCTGGTTTGATCCCGGGGTTTGGAAGACTGCCTAGAAGAGGTCATGGCAACCCACTCCAGTATTCTTGCCTAGAGAATCCCATGGATAGAGGAACCTGGTATATTCCACTGGATCGCAAAGAGTTGGACATAACTGAAGCAACTCAGCACTCACCCATTCATACTGACCCTTGAAGACTCCTAACCATTCTCTTTACTATATGCAGAATTTTATTCGTAAACATGCTTTTCTTTATAAATCTACTATCCTTATCAGTACAATGCTTTAGTTTTACATGTAGGCAAACAACATATGAAAGGGATTATACTACATTTTATACAGATTTTTCAACAAAAAAAGGTAGGAGAACAAAAGAAAGAGGTATTAGGTGAAGTATTTAGAAAAAGTTATGATTGATTCCAGAGGCTTTTCATGATGGTGGTCTGCCTGTCAATGAGATCAAACACTCAAATCTCCACCTTTCTGCTGTGGAGAGGGTTGTGCTAATCAGTCAGAGTTCACCTCCCTTTCTGCTTCATCTGCTTGTCATTCTTTTACAATTGACCTACTGAGGGAAATATTATATCTTTATCAAAGGCAATAAAGCAAATTAGGTTACTACTCAGCCTATTTGGGTGGTGCATTGCTACTCTGCTTTAAGGATAATTATGCATGGTTCAATCTTGAGTTTTAGTTCCAAGTTTAGATTTTTTAAATGCAACCCCATATTCAAGTTCATTGAATAAGGGAAGGAGAAAGATCACCTCAATTTCATCATCCATAGTATCTGTAAACATAACTTTCTTTCATTTGTTCTATATATCTACGTGCATATCCTTGGCCAGATGTTTAGGCTATATTGATAAAAAGTCATGCATTTGTCCTCAAATAGGCCATATTAAAGAGCACAAGTCAGTAGAGTATGATTTGTGGGGCAAATCCATCTCATGACCTCTTATTGTGAATAATATGATATTAGAACACATCCATTCCCATTCAGTAACACATCATCCATGGCCATTTTTGTCCTCCAAGGATGAGCGATTGTGACAGAGAACATTTGGCCAAGAAAGCCTAAAATATTTACGAACTGGCCTTTTACAGGAAATGATATCTGCTCCTTGATAGAGAGGAAGGGAATTACATAGATAGTTAAAATTCAAGAGGTCTAATTTAAGTATTTGTATTTGTTGGTAGTTTGATTCTCCCATGTAACAATGATAATTTCTTAAATTGTCTCCTAATAAACTACCTGTATTGACTTCGTTGATTTGGGGAAATCCTAAATAAAGACAGTTGGTTGCTGGAGGTGGATCCTAGCAAACAAATTCTTGTAATACCAATACTGGGCCCACTCTCTGGTCTGGCCATTAGTGGTAATAAATTACGAAGTGAGTGATCCTAGCCTGTTAAGCATTTGAAGTACCGAGACACTCATGTTTTGTGGATTTAGATGGAATAAAGGTAGAAAGGTTATACTGGACTTGAGAAATACTTGATAATGGCAATTATAAGTAATATATTATATTGCTACTTATAAGTAATAATCAGTGATGAGTTAATTGGAAGATCCTAAAGAATAGCAAGGAGATAAAGAAAGAAATCCTTCCTCAGTGATCAATGCAAAGAAATAGAGGAAAACAACAGAATGGGAAAGACTAGAGGTCTCTTCAAGAAAATTAGGGATACCAAGAGAACATTTCATGCAAAGATGGGCTTGATAAAGGACAGAAATGGTATGGACCTATCAGAAGCAGAAGATAATAAGAAGAGGTGGCAAGAATACCCAGAAGAACTGTACAAAAAAGATCTTCACGACCCAGATAATCATGATGGTGTGAACACTCACCTAAAGACAGACATCCTGGAATGTGAAGTCAAGTGGTCCTTAGAAAGCATCACTGCAAACAAAGCTAGTGGAGGTGATGGGATTCCAGTTGAACTATTTCAAATCCTAAAAGTTGATGCTGTAAAAGTGCTGCACTCAATATGCCAGCAAATTTGGAAAACTCAGCTGTGTCCACAGGACTGGAAAAGGTCAATTTTCATCTCAATTCCAAAGAAAGGCAATGCCAAAGAATGCTCAAACTACCTCACAAATGAACTCATCTCACATGATAGTAAGGTAATGCTCAAAATTCTCCAAGCCAGGCTTCAGCAATACTTGAACTGTAAACTTTGAGATGTTGTAGCTGATTTTTAAAAAGGCAGAGAAACTAGAGATCAAATTGCCAACATCCTCTGTATCATCAAAAAAGCAAGAGAGTTCCAGAAAAACATCTATTTCTGCTTTACTGACTATGCCAAGGCCTTTGACTGTGTGGATAACAATAAACTATAGAAAATTCTGAAAGAGATGGGAATACCAGACCACCTGAGCTGCCTCTTGAGAAACCTGTATGCAGGTCAGGAAGCAACAGTTAGAACTGGACATGGAACAACAGACTGGTTCCAAATAGGAAAAGGAGTACATCAAGGCTGTATGTTGTCACCCATGCAGATTACATCATGAGAAACGCGGGACTGGATGAAGCACAAGCTGGAATCAAGATTGCCGGGAGAAATATCAATAACCTCAGATATGCAGATGACCATACCCTTATGGAAGAAAGTGAAGAGGAACTAAAAAGCCTCTTGATTAAAGTGAAAGAGGAGAGTGAAAAAATTGGCTTAAAGCTCAACATCCAGAAAACTAAGATCATGGAATATAATCCCATGACTTCATGGCAAATAGATGGGTAAACAGTGGAAACAGTGTCAGACTTTATTTTGGGGGCTCTAAAATCTCTGCAGATGGTGATTGCAGCCATGAAATTAATAGACTCTTTCTCTTTGTAAGGAAAGTTATGATCAACCTAGATAGCGTATTAAAAAGCAGAGATATTACTTTGCCAACAAAGGCCCATCTAGTCAAGGCTATGGTTTTTCCAGTGGTCATGTATGTATGTGAGAGTTGGATGGTGAAGAAAGCTGAGTGCCGAAGAATTGATGCTTTTGAACTGTGGTGTTGGAGAAGACTCTTGAGAGTCCCTTGGACTGCAAGAAGATCCAACCCATCCATCCTAGGAGGAGATCAGTCCTGGGTGTTCATTGGAAGGACTGATGTTGAAGCTGAAACTCCAACACTTTGGCCACCTCTTGTGAAGAATTTCCTCATTGGAAAAGACCCTGATGCTGGGAAGGATTGGGGGCAGGAGGTGAAGGGGATGCAGAGGATGAGATGGCTGGATGGCATCACCGACTCGATGCATATGAATTTGGGTAAACTCCGGGAGTGGTGATGGACAGGGAGGCCTGTCGTGCTGCGATTCATGGGGTCGCAAAGAGTTGGACACGACTGAATGACTGAACTGAACTGAAATCTAACTCCTAAAATAAAATAATAATTATAATAATGTTGTAGTCACGCATTCCATGAAAGAAACTCATTCAGAAGGACAATGAAGATAGTGGAGTGCAGTTAATTACACCAGAGGGCCCACAGCAGAGTCTTCTCTTAGCCAAGGACCCCGACCAGTTTCTTTTGAAAACCTTATATACTCTAACTGTATGTGCCCAAACTCACCTCCCCAAGTTCCCTGAAACTAGTCTTAACAAAGGAAAAGAAAGATACTGTCAAAGTTAATCCATGATTCATATGCCTTATGCCTAAGTAGTTAACAGTGGACAATTATCAATAGGCTTGTGGTTATACTTCAATAAGTATAATAGAATTTATGATTCTATTTGGTTACACAGAAACTAGAGTATTCTTTAGGCAATGGTGAGTCTAGGTACGATTCCTGGGCTCTTCCATCTAGGGGATCTGGTTTTCCATTTGGTATGGCATTTCCATAGATACTGCGCATACAGCACAGAATCTACAGTCCTGCCCAAGATGGAGTCCTGCTTTCAAGATGGAACCTGTTCTGTTTCCTCCTTCAATAACAGGCTTAAGCAGGCCACTCTCAAGTCAGAGAATGTTTATATCCTATTTAAAGAGAGTTTCCAGTGACATATGAGCCACTTACAAAAGTGGCTTAATTTTCAGCCCTGGGGAACATTTTATGCTAAAGTGTTCATTGTGATGGGAAAGAGGTGAGACCCTGAGACCTGAGGCTAGCACAACTGGGCAGACACTCTCAGAAACCTGAACTCACAGATATGCTCAATCCACGCAGACACAGAAGTGGTCCTTGCAACTTATTATAGAATGGAGGCCTTCCTTTTATCTGAAAAAGATGTACAAATATCATCTGAAATGGATACATTCCTCAATATTTGCCTTTACTTGCCCAAATCACTAGACCAGTGGTTCTCAAACTGTCTGAGCAAAACATACAGATGCCTAGATAGAGAGTTAAACATCTCAGTCCTCACCCCATGCCCCAAATTCCAGTTTGCTAAATCAAGGTGAGTTATACATGTGCATTTTGACAAGCTCACCAGTGATGATGCTTCACTTCAAGGGTAATGCTGTATATTATACTATCCTATACTAATAACTTGGGTCAAGTCTCAACCTGGCTCCATAATTACTGTCCTTTCTGTAGGAAGAAAGTATAAAAATGAATAAACAGAAACCTCAATCGAAATAGAGTCAGAATACAAGAAGTGGAAATTCTCACACCCTATAGTGATAGCAGAGTTAACAGCCATAAAAAGAATTGCTTTGTTGCCTGGCAAAGTGCTCAGTGAGAAACTTTACAACTTAGTCAATGGAAAGCAGCTTTACTTCAAACTCTCAATTCTTGCAATGAACTCTCTATTTACAGTAGCTTGCCTCCCCGCCTTCCTTTATCCCTGTATATGAGTCCTCTTCTCCTTATTACAACAGGACTTCCAAGTGACTTATCATGGTTGCAGACTCTGAATCGCAATTCTTGGCAATTCCTCAACAAACTCATTTATTGCTGAAGAAATAACTGGCAGTCCTTTTGTTTTAGGTCAACAAGAGAGAGTATTTACCAAAGGAATTGCAGAATATGGGTATAAACCTGTGGGCACCGGAAGAGCATGTTTTCAAATGGATCATGAAGGTCCTGGACCCAAGAAGTGCAGAGATTTCAAACTGATTAAGGTAGAGTTTGTTGACATTGGGAAACGTTCCCATGATTCAGGATTCTGCTTGCTGTTAAGGAGCTGCTTCTGTGATGTTACTGAAGTTGACCACTTTTTTTAACATTCCCCTCATATTTGTTTTTTTCATTTTTTGGTGAAACATTTAGATATAATTGCTATACAAAAATCTGTACATAATTTATTAGAGCAGCAACATATTTGGAGATTCATATATTTATATGAAAATATCACCGTAATGTATGCCATGAACAAATTCATTGTCTCCAAAAATTTTTGTCATCCTCTTTATTTTATTATTATCATACTATTTATGTGTGTGATAAGAACACATATGCAGGGAAAGTACTTGACAAAATTCAACACCTTTCATAAAAAAAACTCAAAAAATTAGGTGTGGAAGGAACTTGTACAATAAAGTCCCTATTTGAAAAACCCATTGTTATCATTCTACTCAATGGTGAAAAACTGATTTTTTTTTATTTTGATATCACAAAAAAGCAAGAATGTTCACTCTTGCCAATTTAACAGTAAATATTATACTAAAATTCTGACCAGAGCAGTCAAAAGAAAGAAAGAAAAAATCATCCAAGTTGAAAAATAAAAAGTAAAATTATCTTTTCAGATCACATGATCTTTCATGTAGAAAATTTCCAAAATTCCACAAAACAAACAAACAGAAAGACTGTTAGAGCTAACACACAAATCCGTTAAAGTTGAAGGATAGAAAATCAGTATAAAAAATATCAGTTGTGTTACATAAACAAGGAACTATCCAAAAAGGAAATTAAGAAAACAATTCTGTTTGTAATAGCATCGAAAAGAATAAAACACTCAGAAATAAACAACGCTCATAGCAACTTAACTTCAGACAAGTTTTTTCCTGCTATAAGTCCCTGACCTACCTTTTCTGTGAACATTTACTAGTTGAAGAGCATTTGCTAGTTGAAAAGTCATTCCTTGACCCTTTGAGATGTAAATCTTTTTAAAACCTTCTTGCCAAGTTCTACAATCCAGGACTAGAAATATTTTTGTCAAGGGCCTGAGAGCCACCCCTTTGACATGTAATCAGGAAGGATGATAATGTCCTTTTCTTTTTTATCTTTTTGAAGGTTTATTCTCAACAATTTTCAAATGTGAAACACAGTATTGTTAACTTTATAGTCACCATATTGTACATTAGATCCCTGTAACTTAATTAAAGTTTGTGCCTTTGGATAGAAGGCCCCTTGTCCCCAGTCACTATGGGAGGGTAGAAATCTAATGTCCTTTAACGGGAATCTTACTCCAAGGCATAAAACTACCTACACTGTTTCTATGAGAAAATTTAAAATTATCTGTGAGCATCTTTACCACCAGCAAAAAAGACTATAATGGCTGATGTTGCTCTTGTCATCCAAAGTAGGAAGTACATTATTTGTGTGTGTGTGTGTGTGTGTGTTCATTAGTTTTCTATTGCTATTGTGGCAAATTACCACAAATGTATTTGTTTAAAAGAACACAAGCATATTAAGTCACAGCTCAGTAGTTAGAAGTTCTAGTGGGCTGACTGTTGCTGGTTACACAAGGTCAAGGTCAGCTCTTGGCTGGCCTGGACTCTAAGGGAAAATCTGCTTTCAAGATCATTCAGATTGTTTGCAGAATTCTTGCAGCTTTTCCTGGCTTAGATCTTGGGCTGGCTATTATCCAGGAGATTCTCAGTTCTTTACAACCACCTGCATTCCTGGGGGCTTTGCCCTCTCTGTCTTCAAACCTGAAGGACATTTTGTTCTTATGTTTTGAGTCTCTCTAACTTCTCTTCCACCCAAGTTCTTTTGTTCCAGCTGAAGATACTTCTCTGTTTTTAAGAACCCTTGTTTTTAGTTTGGGTCTCAACATTTATTCGAGGTTAAACTTACTGTATCATCTTCAACCTAGATTAGACTGCAAAGTTTCTCTTCCCAAGTAATATGATGTATTCATGGTTCCTGGAACTAGGGAGTGGCCATCTCTCAGGGGCCATTCTGCCACAATGAGGATAAAATTTATCAAAACAGATGAACAAAATCATTTCAAATGTGACTTCAGTGATGTCACAGTGATCTAAGAAATCCTGTCCTCATTGTCCCTCATGTTATTCATGCAAAACACATTTCTTTTGGCAAGTGTGACTTTCTAAACAATCTGATTTCATGACTCTAAAATGTTTGGTTAATGCAAAGGTAGCTAAATGCCTCTTAAAAGTGTAGATGTATGGTAGACATACTTTTTAGGCAATGATCTTGAAATTCTGTTTTCTCCAACTAACCTTTTGATAGAATTAGGTACTTTTCTTTAAAAGTCTCTGATAAGTACCTGGAATTGTGAGAATTCTGTATTGTATATCGATAGACCTGTCAAATTTGCAAATTAAGTAAATGAAAAAATAGGCAAATTAAGCTTGAAATATGAATTATTTTTGTCCTCTTTGGTCAACAGAATTATGTAGGTAGTTCTGCTCAAATATCAGGTGAAGTGAAAACAATATTTTCCATATTTAAACTGGTTGCATTATTTATGTACCTAAAGTGTTGAAAATCAGCAAATATTTTCCTTGAAATGATAAAGCTGCCTCATTTTCATTCTTTCTAAATGTACTTTAACTGCTGAGAAAATTTAGTATGCTGTGTGATATTTTTGGTCTTTTGGCAAATCAGGCATTTCCTGAAAGTAATGATAATCCCTACCCAGCAGGTATTTCTAAGTGAATACAAACAAAATTAACTGTGTGCAAATGTTCATATAATTATGACTTGACATGATGTGAGATAAGACACTCTGTTTTCTTTATTATCAGTAGGCAGATTGCAGACTAATTTACTGATTCCAAAGACATAACTGACTAAGTTTTGAAGCACAAAACCCAACTAAATCAATGTTTGAATCATACTTTTACATGTTTTGAAAGGAAATCTTTATTTTTGTATTTTCATTTTCTTTCATGGACTAATAGTAGGTTTTGAAATGTTTCCTCTTTTTAAAATCTGTATTATCATCTATATTTTCCTAGTCTTCTAGTTATTCTAAACATAATAATAAACAGGGAATCCTTTGGTGGTCCAGTGTTTAGGACTCCAGGCTTTCATTGCCAAGAGCCCAGGTTCATTCTCTGGTCAGGGAGATAATATCTCTCAAGTCATGTCGTGCAGCCAGGATGAAATAACAATAATAATTTTTAAAACAAAATCAATACTTATTAAAATATTGCACTGAATTAATACATTATATATATATATATACATACACTTTTCCACTATTTTCTGTTACTCATTACTTGTAGAATAAACTTGGAAGTAAAGGCAGGTATTAATATGGTTTATTACTTCTATTTGAAAAGTGGCTGCAAAGAGTCGGACATAACTGAGCAACTGAGCACACATTCAAACTGCAAAGTCTTTCCAACGCTTATCAGCTCCAAGAATAAATAAATTAATTAATTATTAAGCTCCTGTAACTCTATGTCTCAAACACCACACAGACTACAATCTATTATGCAGAACTAGAGAATTCTAGCATAGGGTATTTATGAATCAAATGCTTGTATTTTATAAAATAAATGGTGGAAAAGTCCAGAAATGGTAATTCAAACATGTTAGAATCTCATCTCAGCCACTGACAAATGGCCTTAATTTTTCCTTTACTTACTGCATATAATAAAATATCCTTCAGAGAACTGGGTCAAATGATGCCTCTGGTCCCACATTGCTTTGGTGGGAGCAACTGCAATGGAGCAACAGTACTTGCAGATGTGATTTCATAGTTCTAATGTGTTTATTTCTCATTCATGTGTGCTTAATCACATTTCCACCAAAATATAGACCTTTAGTTATTATTAAGAATATTAAGGAGTAGAAGCTGGAAATGTTTCATAATTATTTTTATTTATAAATAGTATTTATGTTAGTATTTATTTATTTGGTACTTATTTCTTATTTTAGATTTAGAAAAATAACCATAGGCATGAGTAAGGATAAAAATTTGAGTGAGAATTTTTGTAAACAGACATTTTATTTAGGAGTGTAGAAGCCAGCTCACTGGAAAAGACTGATGCTGGGAAAGATTGAAGGAAAAAGGAAAAGGGGGGCTGCAATGGGGATGAGATGGTTAGATAGAATCACTGACTCAATGGATATATATTTAAGCAAATTCTGGGAGATTTTATAAGGAAGGGGAGCCTGGTGTGCTGCAGTCCATTGGGTCACAAACAGTTGGACAGGGCTTAGGAACTGAACAACACCAAGCAAAGGCCAATATTAGGCTTAAGTGAAAGATCTCATTTGGGTTATCTGATTTGAATTTGAAGAAGACACACTGGTCAAATCTGTCATTTACTTGATTGCCTCTCCACAGTTCCCAGATTCACATCCACAAGTGTCACTTGGTTAAATTTGTGACATATGCTTCCATTAACAACTGAAGAGGGTGAATGGTTAAAGCTTTCGATTTAACAAATCAATACACTGAGTCATACTTTGTAGTAAATTGCATATAATTAGTTGAAATACATATGTATATCTATATATACATACATAATATACATTCATAACCACGTACTATACACATACATATATTATTACCAAATAGTGTGGAACCACATTCCAATTCCTTTTCACTGACAGATTCAGATACCCCTTTGGCCATATTAAAAAAAAAAAAGAAAGAAAGAAAGAAAGAAACTCCTATAAATTCTCCCTCTCATCATTTGCCCATTATTCTCATGTGCACACTTATCCTGGCTCAGAGATTATGCTGATCCTATAGATTACTATCAGATTAATTAACTCTTTACCTCAAAGTTTTTCTTCTTAAGTTGTGCAGTTTTCACACCACTTACAATGTTTAGAATGTTCATTCTACAAAACAAGAAAGATTCAAGTCTATTTATCTTGATCTAACACTTTCTGTCTCTATAGTACTGAATAAACTCATAAAAATGCAGGATTTTGAAGATATGATATGAATCCACTCTTCTAAAGACTGACTGCCAAAAATGACATTTCCTTTAGCATTATTTTTTTTTTAGATGGATATAGGATGTAAATCTCCCTGATTTTAAATGGAAAAAATAACTTTAGGTTAAGTGATACCTGAAAGAGATCCTTAAATTTATGGTTTCTAGACTCAAAATTCATTGAGATGTCTCTGGAGTTTCAACATATAGCAATTTCTGGGCCAAATAAAAGCATTAAGACATATACCTCTGGTATATTGGCACTAGTATTGGGGAGAGGAGGAGAAGATCTCACTTATTTTCCATTTAATTTCCCCCAAACCTCTAATTTAAGAAAGACTATCAAAGAAAGTGAAATCTCAAAAGTTGTCATTTTGAGATAATCTTCATGTATTAATCATGCAATATTTAATAACTGACAAAAACATTGAATAAACCCCTGGATATTAAAGGTAAAAATAAACCAAAGTTCATTTTGCCTATATAAACATACAGTGGTAGGATAATAAATCTGTTATTCTTTTGTATTTGACCAGATTTCTCTCCAAACCATTTAAAGAATAAAGAAAGAATTCTTCCTATAGTGTACTGTGTTGAAAATTTCCATGGGATCATAGCAATCTTTTTCTCCAGAATGAAGCGGTCTTGAAGAGGCAGGGAAAAACCAAAACAAAGAGACAAAAGGCTACTAGCAAAAAATTGAGGCTATTGTATATTTTGAGAAAAGTCGGTCAACATTATCCTCTCAAGACTGTGAAAGTGAAAGGAAAAGAAAGGAAAGAAGTCACTCAGTTGTGTCCGACTTCATGCACACTGCAGTCCATGGGATGGAAGAGAGTCAGACAGGACTCGAGGATGCTGCATATCTGGATTTAAATGACTTAAATAACACAGTTTGTTGGTATGTGAGTATGATCACCTTACTTACTCTTCCAAATGGGTAATGCCTCTGAATGTAAGCTGCCGAAAACTCAAAAAAGCACACACAGAGAATTTCCAAGATTACTTTTATGTAAATTTATGTGATTAAGATCACTCATATTTCTGTTGCCCGCTAAGGCTCTCCTCTGCTTAGCTGACATCATGAAAGTTAAGATGATCAAATAAGCACATATATGCAATTAAAATAGATTCTTACATTTAGCATCAATATTTCTGTTCCTGTCTAATATTGATAAACCCACAGTGACTAGAAAATCTTTAGTTATATTAAATAGCATTAATAATAGAGAGAATGTTATGTAATTCAATTGACGATTATACATATTTCAAATTTGTATTTCAGTGTTGTATTATAAAAGGTTCATGTTATTGAATCCATTTATGTTATTTGTGTTTGACTCATCATTAACATAAAATTGAGCCTAAGGAACATAACAAGAACAGTCAGTCTAAATGTGAAAATGCAGCTTAACCTTTCCTTTATAATTGAAAATCTGTCAAAACCAATTTGTGTATCTAGCAAACATCTACAAGAAATGTTTGCTGCTGGGAGCTGTCAGGATGCCCCCTCACTCAGATGAGGAAACTGCAAAGCGGATTTTCCTTCGGGGCATCCCAAGGCAAGGCCCCTCCTGGTGTTTTTCTTGGGAAGTTCTGTTTATGCTCTGAACATTAGCTCATCTCAGTAGGTCAGTCCCAGTTAGAAATAATTCATCCTGAGATAATTCCCTCAGTCCCAGGGGATTGGGGAAGGCAGATTCCCTTCCCTGGGGACAAAGGAGGAATAAGGGACATTTAAATAGATTACTACACCTCCTACTCCTTACTGGGGAGTTTACCAAGAGTTCTCTGGGGGTCATGGCAAGGCCACCACCAGAAGGGCTGGTACTTGGGTCACCTTTCCACATCCCACTCCCCCGACCACTCCATGGTGGAGGTTCCCTTCCTTGAAGAAACCAGGCTGGAATGGGACTTAGGAATGCTCATAACTGTGGCCAGCATAGTTGGAGACATTGATTGCCTTAAGATAATATAGACATAGGAATTCATTATAGTACTTATAAGGTAGGGTTTTATTGCTAAAGAAGTGCTGCTAGACTGTCTCTTAGTCCTCTTTCCTCTTTCTAAACTGTCTCTTTGTACTCTTTCCTCATAAGAACTGAAATAGGTTAATAGAATAAAACAGCTTCAAGCTTAAGCCCTTCTCTCTAGCTTCTACATAGTTGCACCTAATAAGAGAAATGTAACCTTTCTACTTAGATTGATGTACTTATCCAAAGTATGCTGGAGACATAGAAATGGTAAACATACTAATGTTAAATCTGATTATGCAGAAAGATGAGCTTAATGTTAAAGTTGTTGATAGTAGGCAGAAAACAAGATTGTATAGAATAATATGTGACATAATGGGTGTGTTTCTTGGGTATAAAAACTGTAAACCTACAACAATAAAGAGAGACTGCTCCATCACCACATTGACTCAGCTCACTTCTTCGCAGATGCCACTCATCCCTCAAGACCCCCGGATCCCATCGAGGCTGGACCCCGGCAGTTTGCTTTTGCTTATTTGTACTTAAATCACTATTTTAATAAAGTAAATATGACAGTTTCCTACAATGGAGATATATTATAAATTTAGACAATGGAAACTATTAATTTAGGACCCATGGTCATCTTGAAAATAAATTTTAATGTGTATTATTATTTATCAGCTATTTAAAAACATTAACTTTTTGTGTGATGATAATTTCCTGGTAGCAGTAGGAAGTGGGGCTGGGAGGGGAAAAAAATCTTATTTTTCCCTCTGTTTTACTCTTTCTTCCAGTTGGCTTTATACCTGCAAAAAGAGAAAAGCAATTCATACTCCATTGATTTCCACCTATTGTTTGGAGGAGTAATGTTGGCAAAATCTTGAGAGGATAATATTAACAAATTTTTCTCAAAATATACAATAGTATCAATTTTTGCTAGTAGCCTTTTGTCTCTTTGTTCTTGGTTTTTCCCTGCCTCTTCAAGAAGGCTTTATTCTGAAGAAAGATAAGATTGCTATGATCCCACAGAAATTTTCAACACAATACACTATAGAAAGAATTCTTTCTTTATTCTATAAATGGTTTGGAAAGAAATATGGTCAAATACAAAAGAATAACAGATTGATTATCATACCACTGTATGTTTATATAGGCAAAATGAACTTTGGTTTATTGTTACCTTTAATATCCAGGGGTTTATTCAATGTTTGTCAATTATTAAATATTGCATGAATAATACATGAAGATAATCTCAAAATGACAAGAACAATTTTATGGGATTTAAAAGACCAATTCACCATCCTCTTTTCCATAAATGGGGCCTCTCTGGTGGCTCAGATGGTAAAGAATCTGCCTGCAATGCAGGAGACCCAGGTTCGATCCCTGGGTTGGGAAGATAAGAGAATGGCTACTTGCTCCAGTATTCTTGCCCGTGGAATTCCATGGACAGAGGAGACATAAATAAAGCACTACCAACAGTTGGTACAAATCATTGGTTCTCAACTTGGGATGGTTCTCGTCCTGAGGTGCATTTGTAGACATTTTTGAGGCCCACAGTTGGAGGGGGTGGAGGCTGCTAGTTATTTCTTTTGTGCTGAAGCCAGAGATAATGTTCAACATCCAGTAATGCAAAGGACAGCCTCAAAACGAGGCGCTGGTTCGAGCTCTGCCACTGATCTTCCTTTTTTTCCCCCTGGATTGAGTTTATACATACGGACATGAATGTTTTGTTTACTGCTATATGTCCAGACTTAAGAATGTATCAGGAATATAGTAGGTATATTGTACCTATATGTATTATATCTGTATGAATGCTTGCTCAGTCATTAAGATTGGAAGATTTAATACATTATTTGACTATTAAAGCTACCTTAAAAATGTCTCTTTAGAAAAAAATTAGCAAACTCTCAATTTTCTAAAACACTTAGCTTTTTAGTAGTTCACTGTAGTATAGACATCAAATAGGTGTTTTGATTTTTTAAAGTAAAACTACCCAGCTTTTCTATGATTCCTGGATTAGTTTGTCAGTTCTAAGATTTGTCAAATCTTTGTGTCATGTTAGATTGCTTCTGAACTTTCAATTGTTCCAGTATTGTTTTAATCTATGATCAGTATGCCCAAACTTCACAGTACTCATCAATAACTCTCTCTACCTCAAGAACTTGTGAGAGAGATGACAGACATATCATGAAAATATCATATTGCAGAGAACAAGGTTATGATATATGGTGAATAAATGAATAAGAATGGAAAAAGTAGAGTTATTTTCAGATCTGATGGATGATCTGGTTGTATCACGTGTGCTTTCTAATAAAGTTTACTCTAAAAAATGTACAAATATAAAATTCTCTTTTTTTTACTTTAACAATTTTAGCTGCAATCCTGCAACTAACTGCTATAATATTCAGTTGAAAACTAACTTCCTTTTTCACACTGGAACCTTGTTTCTTTTCAATGTAGTTATAATTGTATCTTTTCCTTCACATCAATATCACATTGCAATATTACTGAATTTGACAGCTGAAAAATCATCTCTTCTTTATTAATGGACTTTTTAGGCAAAAAATAAGGACTTTTGATTGAATACAATAATTTAATGCATTTTTAATTTGCTCTATACCAGAAATCTCTCATTGTCTGCATGTGCAAAAAGTAAAGGAAAAAAAAAAAGAAAGACAAAAAACAGAAGGAAAAACAGACAGGAAAGAAGAAAAACAAGGAGAAAGAAAAGAAAGGAGAGTCAATAGAAATATATATATATATATATACATTTAATGAGAAATAGGCTATAAGAAGAAGATTTTTTTTTTTAATCTCAATGCTGGTAATATTTTCTGATGGATAAGAGTAGCTTTAAATCTTGAAATGAACATTTTTTTTCCTTCAAAGACTAGTAGCACTTCAGCACTTTTCCCTATTATCCAAAAAAATGTCTTAAATACAGCAGTTTCTTGCTGAATCACAGCTTTCCATGTGTGTCACTAAATCCGTTTTATAGCAATTCGATGGTCTAGTAGTTTCTACTGGTGGCTACTGACTACTAGGTGTGCAATGGAGGTAGACCATGCCTAAAGTTTTACCAGTCTGTCATGAAAGGAGAAAAATGAGGGCAGAAATAATACTTTTCTATAGTTATTTAATTTGAAAGCAATGACCTTTATCTGATTTTATACATTAGCTATTCTATAATATTAAAAAGCCCGTGTATTGTTGATATGTTATATTTTTGCTCTCCTTACTTATTAAAGAAATATATTGCAAACCTAAATTGATGTTTTATAATTCTTTTGAAAAATTATGGTTTGTTTATTCAATTGTATATCAGGTCAAGGTGTGCATTAGTAAAATATGCCAGGGACGTTATATTGCACCTCTTTTTTGTCTCAGTTACATACCATTTGTGAATATTATTGCATTTGAATACTTTTGTTCAGCCATTGCAGTTTTAAAGATATTACCTGACTTTTGTGCTCATTTTTCACATGAATGAAAACAAAAGAGAAATTGGAAACTGTTATAATTTTATTCTACTCATTAATGCATGTTCACAATATAATTATTATTCTGAGCATTATTCATAAAATAGATGGCTAATATATTATGAACTTAGAGTTGTGTGGATGAGAGGCAATTTTATAAATAATAGCATTCAATAATATACACAGAAAATAAACATTTTCCTAAAATATTCAAAAATATTACTTGAATTTCTCTAAGACATTTATTTCCTACATTACTGTCAATGCTCTAATTCCTTGCTTTACATTTCTGTTGATTTTCTAATCTATATTTAAAATACTTCTATCTTCAAATTTCAAAAAGAACTAAAAATTGCTGCTGTCTTCCATTATACACATGAACAGCCCACTCCAGTATTCTGGCCTGGAGAATTCCATGGACTACATAGTCCATGGGGTGGCAAAGAGTTGGACACAACTGAGCAACTTTCATTTTCACTTGCATACACATGAACCAAAGATGGCTTTTACTAGGTTTTTATTTCTTTACTACAGGATAAGACTCATTTGGAGAGGAGCTCCAAGACAACACAAGAGGAGAATCTACACATGGACAACGCCAGATGGTCAACACCAAAATCAGATTGATTACATTCTTTGCAGCCAAAGATGGAGAAGCTCCATACAGTCAGCAAAAACAAGACCAGGAGCTGACTGTGGCTCAGATCATGAACTCCTTGTTGCCAAATTCAGACATAAATTGAAGAAAGTAGGGAAAACCACAAGACCATTCAGGTATGACCTAAATCAAATCCCTTATGATTATACAGGGGAAGTGAGAAATAGATTTCAGGGATTAGATCTGATAGACAGAGTGCCTGATGAACTATGAACAGAGGTTCCTGACATTATACAGGAGACAGGGATTAAGACAACCCCCATGGAAAAGAAATGCAAAAAGCAAAATGGCTGTCTGAAGAGGCCTTACAAATAGGTGTGCAAAGAAGAGAAGCAAAAAGCAAAGGAGAAAAAGAAAGATATTCCCATTTGAATGCATAGTCCCAAGGAATAGCAAGGAGAGATAAGAAAGCCTTTTTCAGCAATCAATGCATAGAAATAGAGGAAAACAACAGAATGGGAAAGACTAGAGATCTCTTCAAGAAAATTAAAGATACCAAGGGAACATTTCATGCAAAGATGGGCTTGATAAAGGACAGAAATGGTATGGACCTAACAGAAGCAGAGGATATTAAGAAGAAGTGGCAAGAATACACAGAAGAACTGTACAAAAAAGATCTTGATGACCCAGATAATCACGATGGTGTAATCACTCATTTAGAGCCAGATATCTTGGAATGTGAAGTCAAGTGGGCCTTAGAAAGCATCACTACGAACAAAGCTAGGGGAGGTGATGGAAGTCCAGGTGAGCTATTTCAAATCCTGAAAGATGATGCTGTGAAAGTGCTGCACTCAATAGGCCAGCAAATTTGGAAAACTCAGCAGTGTTCACAGGACTGGAAAAGGTCAATTTTCATTCCAATTCCAAAGAAAAGCAATGCCAAAGAATGCTCAAACTACCACACAATTGAACTCATCTCACACGCTAGTAAAGTGATGCTCAAAATTCTCCAAGCCAGGCTTCTGCAATATGTGAACCGTGAACTTCCAGATGTTCAAGCTGGTTTTAGAAAAGGCAGACGAACCAGAGATCAAATTGCCTACATATACTGGATCATCAAAAAAGCAAGTGACTTCCAGAAAAGCATCTATTTCTGCTTTATTGACTATGCCAAAGCATTTGACTGTGTGGATCACTATAAACTGTGGAAAATTCTTAGAGATGGGAATACCAGACCACCTGACCTGTCTCTTGAGAAACCTGTATGCAGGTCAGGAAGCAACAGTTAGAACTGGACATGAAACAACAGACTGGTTCCAAATAGAAAAGGAGTACATCAGGGCTGTATATTGTCACCATGCTTAGTTAACTAATATGCAGAGTACATCATGAGAAATGCTGGGCTGGATGAAGCACAAGCTGGAATCAAGATTGCCAGGAGAAATATCGATAACTTCAGATATGCAGATGATACCACCCTTATGGCAGAAAATGAAGAGGAATTAAAAAACCTCTTGATGAAAGTGAAAGAGGAGAGTGAAAATTTTGGCTTAAAGCTCAACATTCATAAAACTAAGATAGTGACATCTGGTCCCATAACTTCATGGGAAATAGATGGGGAAACAGTAGAAACAGTGGCTGACTTTATTTTTCTGGGCTCCAAAATAATTGCAGGTGGTGACTGCAGCCATGAAATCAAAAGACGCTTACTCCTTGGAAGGTTATGACCAATCTAGATAGCATATTGAAAAGCAGAGACATTACTTTGCCAGCAAAGGTCCATCTAGTCAAGGCTATGGTTTTTCCAGTGGTCATGTATGGATGTGAGAGTTGAACGGTGAAGAAAGCTGAGCACCAAAGAATTGATGCTTTTGAGCTGTGGTGTTGGAGAAGACTCTTGAGAGTTCCTTGGATTGCAAGAAGATCCAACCAGTCCATCCTAAGGGAGATCGGTCCTGGGTGGTCATTGGAAGGACTGATGTTGAAACTGAAACTCCAATACTTTGGCCACCTCATGCGAAGAGTTGACTCATTGGAAAAGACCCGGATGCTGGGAATCATCTTTGGCTGGAGGAGAAGAGGACAACAGAGGATTAGATGGCTGGATCGCATCACTGACTTGATGGACGTGGGTTTGGGTGGACTCCAGGAATTGGAGATGGACAGGGAGGCTGGTTTGCTGCGATTCATGGGGTCGCAAAGAGTTGGACACAACTGAGTGACTGAACTGAACTGATGACTCATTTGCTCAAAAGCTGACTGGTGCCAAACTAAATTTTTTCATGTACAAATATTTACAAAGCAATCCCAAAAAAGCAGACTTTTAGCCATTTAGAGCTTGCCTAGATACCCCATTCATAGCTCATGAAATCCCATCCAGTATCTGTAGGCTATTCATAAGATTGAGCCTAACTTGGGGCGGCCTTTTTGAGCTCTTTGACCTGCAGACAGCCTGCCGTTGTACTGTGCGCCTCACCTACACTCAAGCTCACTTCCAGGTCTCCTCCTTCCCCGAGTTCTTATATTGTCTTTCACTTCTGTGTGGTGGCCCCCTGCTATCACCCAAGTCTGTCACTCATAATCTCCTAGCTGTGAAGAATTTCTCCCACCATGAAAACTTGTCCAAATTTTCCCAAAAAAGCTTTATGTCTGATACTGCCTCTCCTGCTCACCTTTTCCCCTTGATCAGCACTCAAATTCCCTGAACTAAAACCTCCTACATTTTCATAACTGTGTGTGAGGAAAATGAAATAGCTTTGTAAAACATAAACAGTAAACACATAAGCTTTGCAACAAAGTAGACCTTTTAATAGATTTAAAAATCTCTTAGTCTTGTTTGACACAGATTTATAAAAAAAAAAAAAGGGAGCAGGCAATAAAATAATGAGTTAATTGGAGCCTTGTGAAAGCTAAATGAATCTAAATCGGATATTATATTTAATTATGTATAAAGATAATATGTATATATATTTACGTATTGGGCTTCCCTGATAGCTCAGTTGGTAAAGAATCTGCCTGCAATGCCGGAGACCCTGGTTCAGTTCCTGGGTTGGGAAAATCCCCTAGAGAAGGGATAGGCTACCCACTGGCATATTCTTGGGCCTCCCTTGTGGCTCAGCTGGTAAAGAAACCGCCTGCAATGCGGGAGACCTAGGTTCGATCGCTGGGTTGGGAAGATCACCTGGAGAAGGGAAAGGCTACTCACTCCAGTATTCTGGCCTAGAGAATTCCATGGACTGTATAGCCCATGGGGTTGCAAACTGTAGGACACGACTGAACAACTTTCACTTTCATTCATGTTTTGGCTTATGAAGACTGTGTGTGTTTATAATTACATATGGAGACAATAAACTGATGCATATATTTATGTATGAAGATATATGGCACAATGCTTATTCCCAAATGTGCAATTTAATTTTGTCTCCACCCCAACTCTGCATCTTACATATTCAACTTTCTATTTCACATCTCCATTCCAATCTAATAGGCATTTCAAACTTGAAACATCCAAAACTGAACTCCTCGTTTCCATTCTTACTCAGACAGCTTCTTCTGTTACTTTTAAGGTTTCTGAAAATTATAATCTGCTTAAGCTAAAACATTAATGTCATTCTTGACCCCTCTCTCCCAACACACTTTGAAACTATTAGTCAATCTTGCTAATATTATCTTCAAAAAGTAATGAGAATTGGATTCTTCTGACTAAATGTATAATATCCTTCTAACATCAGTTTTCACATGGTAAAACTGTTTCCTACTGTTAGAGTAATAAATTACCACAGATTTAGTGACTTTAAATAACACCTGTGTTACAGTTCTGGGGATCAGAAGTCTGAAATGGATTCCACTTGATTGGAACCAAGATGTTGGCAGGGTCATGATTTCTTTGGAGGCTATAGCAGGGAAGTCTATTTCCTTGCCTTTTCTGGTTTTCATAGCCACCTGTATTCCTTGGTTCAGGGCGCCTTTCATCATCCTCAAAGCACATCGCTCCTACATGATTTCACTGTCAATTATCCTCTGCCTGACTTGAATATCATGATGCCTCTTTGTTACAAGGACCCTTGGGATTTTATTTGTCCCACCCAAATAATCTATAATCATTTCTATATCTCAACATCTTTAATTTCATTACATATGCAAAGTCTTTTTTGTCACATAGAGTAATATTCACAGGTTTCACGCATTAGGGCATGAATATTTTGAGGGGCATTATTCAGCTCACAAAACATTAATTTTTGTAAAAGCCCCCCAATATTCTTTCTGCTTCTCCACCTGTACCCTGTACTCTGGGCTCTACCTGGTAGAGAATGTAAGTGCAGCTTTTTAAGAACACTTTCCTATTTGGCTGTGTTGGGTCTTATATGAAGCATGCAGGAGTTTTGTTGTGTCATGCCAGATCTTTTGTTGCAGCGTATAGACTCTCTAGTTGCGGCATGTGGGCTCAGTTGCTGCAGCTCACTGACTTAGTTGTTCCCTGGCATGTGGACTCTTAGTTCCCTTGCAAAGGATTGAACCCTTCTTTCTTACATTGCAAGGCAGATTCTTAACCACTGGGCCACTAGGGACGTTCCAAAAGTGATGGTTATAACATACAAAGGATGCTATTTTACTGTTTACAAAACACACCAATTGTTTCTCATCTAAAATAAGCTGAAGTCCTTACCATGGCTGAGGCCATGAACGATTGCTCTTTATAATCTCCCAGTGGTCCCAGTCCCCGACATTCTATTCCTAAATCCACTCCAGTCACACTCATACCCTCTCCACACTTCCTGTTTTCTCTTCCAAAAATTCTTTTCCAGATTGATGCATGATTATTTCCTCCACTTCCTTCAAATGAGTGTCTGCTCAGTCGCCACTGTTATAAACAAGACTTTGCTTACTGCTCTAAATAAAATAGAAAGGCATTTGCACCTTCAGAATACCTTTGATGACATTTCCATGATTGACTAAACTCCATAGGACTTATTACCAGTTAAAATAAATCTAATGTTATTTGTTGTTATTGTTTATTTTACATGTGTTTACTGTCAGCCTTTCCAAATCCTCTATCATGGGGAAAACATTGCAGATATTGTTCACCTCCATATCCCAAGCTCTTAGAACAGGCTGGACATGAGAAAGATATTTGATAAATACTTCTGGAATGACTGAAATATCATTTATTCCATTCTTACCCTCTAGAATTTAAATATTTGAATGTAATACCTGTTGGCACAATTTATCTCAAACTCAATATGGCAACTATACATGAATTATTGAGGTAATGACATATTACTCAATAATATTTGATATCCAAATATTTCTGGCAATTGTTTAAGTTTCCTGGGGGTTGTCCAAACAAAAGGTCACAATCTGGTGACTTAAAACAGTGGAAATGTGTTATCTCAAGTTTCTGAAGGCTATAAGCACAAATTTAAGCAGGATCATGCTTCCTTTCACAGTTGCAGAGGGATACACTGTTGCTTTTTTCTAGCTTCTGCGACTGGCTCTCATCATTCTTTGTCCTGCAGCTACGTCACTCCAGTCTCAGCCCCTGCCTTCAGACGGCATTCTGCTGTGTGACTCCAAGGAACATGACTGTTTTCTTATGAGAATAGAAATTAAGGTGAATTATGGACCAACCCTACTCCACTATGCCATGACCTTAATTTAATTCATTGCATCTACAATGACCCAATTCCAAATTAGATCCCATTCTGAGGTAAGAAAAATTAAGGCTAGAACATCTTTTTTTCAATTCAGTCACTCAGTCGTGTCTGACACTTTGGGACCCATGAACTGCAGCACACCAGGCTTCCCTGTCCATCACCACCTCACGTAGTTTACTCAAACTCCTGTCCATTGAGTCAGTGATGTCATCCAACCATATCATCTTCTGTCATCCCCTTCTACTTTCAATCTTTCCCAGCATCAGAGTCTTCTCCCACGATTCAATTCTTTGCATCAGGTGGCCAAAGTATTGGAGTTTCAGCTTCAGCATCAACCCTTCCAATGAATATTCAGGACTAATTTCCTTTAGGATGGGCTAGTTGGATCTCTTTGCAGTCCAAGATACTCTCAAGTGTCTTCTCCAACACCACAGTCCAAAAGCATCAATTCTTTGGCACTCAGCTTTCTTTATAGTCCAACTCTCACAGCCATACATGACCACTGGAAAAAGCATAGCTTTGACTAGTGGACCTTTCTTAGAAAAGTAATGTCTGAGCTTTTTAATATACTGTCTAGGTTGGTCATAGCTTTTTTTCTAAAGAGCAAGTGTCTTTTAATTTCATGGCTGCAGTCACCATCTGCAGTGATTTTGGAGCCCAAATAAATAAAGTCTGACACCATTTCCACTGTTTCCCCATCTATTTGCCATGAAGTGATGGGACCAGATGCCATGATCTTAGTTTTCTGAGTGTTGAATTTTAAGCCAACTTTCTCTCCTCTTTCACTTTCATCAAGAGGCTCTTTAGTTCTTTGCTTTCTGTCGTAAGGGTTGTGTCATCTGCATATGTGAGGTTATTGATACTCCTGGCAATCTTGATTCCAGCTTGTGCTTCAACTAGCCTGGTATTTTACATGATGTACTCTGCATGTAAGTTAAATAAGCAAGGTGACAATATACATCCTTGACATATTCCTTTCCAATATGGAACCAGTCTGCTGTTCTAACTGTTGCTTCTTTACCTGAATACAGATTTCTCAGGAGGCAGGTCAGGTGGTCTGATATTCGTATTTCTTTAACCAAATCCCTTGCAATTATACAGTGCAAATGACAAATAGATTCAAGGGATTAGATCTGATAGACAGAGTATCTGAAGAACTATGGCCAGAGGTTCATGACATTGTACAGGAGGCAGGGATCAAGACCATTCCCAAGAAAAAGAAATGCAGAAAGGCAAAATGGTTGTCTGAGGAAGCCTTACAAATAACTGAGAAAAGAAGAGAAGTGAAAGACAAATGAGAAAAGGAAAGATACACCCATTTGAATGCAGAGTTCCAAAGAATAGTGTGGAGAGATAAGAAAGCCTTCCTCAGTGATCAATGAAAAGAAAGAGCAAAAAACAATAGAAAGGGAAAGACTAGAGATCTCTTCAAGAAAAATTTTTTCTTCTCTACCCTGAACTTGTTGCTGACTTTCATCCATGTTTTGAACTTAAGCAAATGCAAGATAAGAAAAGACATGAAGCTTAAGTGAGAAGACACAACACTTAATTAGAGAATGCATATGAGAAATAAGATTAGATGGAATAGAAGTAGAATGTTAAATATAATTTTAAATAACCAAAAATATAGTCTATGAGTTGACAATTTACAAATATGCAAAGATGGGCAAAATAAAGGACAGAAACAGTATGGACCTAACAGAAGCAGAAGATACTAAGAAAATATGGAAGGAATATACATAACTACACAAAAAAGATCTTCATGACCCAGATAATCACAATGATGTGATCACTCACCTAGAGCCAGTCATCCTGGAATGTGAAATCAAGTGGGCATTACGAAGTATCACTAGGAACAAAGCTAGTGGAGATGACCGAATTCCAGTTAAACTCTTTCAAATCTTAAAAGATGATTTTGTGAAGGTGCTGTACTCAATAGGCCAGCAAATTAGGAAAACTCAGCAGTGGCCACAGGATTGGAAAAGGTCAGTTTTCATTCCATTCCCAGAGAAGGCAATGCCAAAGAATGTTCAAACTACCGCACAATTGCACTCATCTCACATGCTAGTAATTAATGCTCAAAATTCTCCAAGCCATGCTTCAACAGTATGGGGACCATGAACTTCCAGATGTTCAAGGTGGTTTTATAAAAGGCAGAGGAACCAGAGATCAAATTGTCAACATCTGTTGGATCATCAAAAAAGTGAGAGAGTTCCAGAAAACATCTACTTCAGCTTTATTGACTGTGCCAAAGCATTTGACTGGGTGGATCACAGCAACATATCTTTTGCAGGGACATAATTTAATGTATAACATTGATTCTCAAAGGTATGAGCTTTATTTAATATATATTAATACATTACGTATTTTTATCTAATTAGATTTAACCAATTTCTCTTGAGCTTTCATCTAAATTTAGAAAAAGATCCTGAATGTTGAATAGGGTTCCAGTCATTTAAATTATTACATATGTTAATATTATCATCAAGTTATCCATGATGAAATAAATTTCATACTCATGATTACTTTATTTACATATGTATATTCACTTTTGCTAAAATCTACTACATCTTGTTAAATTTTATGTTAATTGTAATTTCATGGAATAAAATACCTGTTTTAACAAACAAAGGTGAGGCACTTAGAAATCATAGAATTGCAGGTGTGTGATGTATTTAAATCATTTGGACTATGGTCCATACGGATGCAGAGCTGGACATACTAACGGGATGTACAATTCATGCACATATGAAATATTTTGTTAGAGAAATTCCAATCAGAGATGTTCTTGGGGAATATATTTACTATTTCACTATATGCTAAATATGATAACTTGGCTGAGGAAAAATATTATTACTAAAAATATTTTCTTTTCTTTATGTTTACATAAGCAAGTATCAACTGGATTCTTTACCAAAGCTCTTAGTTTTGTTTGTGACATATGTCACAACCATCAGTATATTTTAAAATCAGTTTCTTATTGTCTAATATTTGTGTATAGGTTTAGTTGGTAAAGAGTAGGAAAGTTCAGTCATGATCCTTGTGACTAAAATGATTGCAATTCAAACCATTAGTATAAAATATTATTATAATTAATAAAGCTGATTATTTTGTTCAACCTGCAACAGATCTGTCATATGCAAAAGTGAAGACATACACATCAGAAGAACACAACAAAATAGCACTTTGCTACAATAGTATGCTACCACTAGAATTCTAGGCTCATGAATCCTTTCTACTTCTCTACCTCTGAGACAGGTTGCCTCTTGTCCTTGTCATCTGTAGTAAAACCAGGCTCTTTACTCCTAAATAGTTCTCGTGATTGACCTATTGACCAAACGATCATAATATTATTAATTGCTTTGTGGGGGAACAGAGTTCATGAGTCCTTAAAAATGTATGTGTTATAAAACTATGCTTCATAGAAGTTTTAGGAAGCTTATTTATTAGATTTCCAAAGTTATAAAACTGAAAATTTATAAATATTCTGTAAAATGAAATCTGCATATTAAAATACCTGAATAGATTAAAATGAGGAGATGCATTTTAACAAGATAAAATAAGTGTACATTCAGGGTGGTAAATCATGCTCTGGGAATTAAAATCCTAAAGGAGTAATTGTATATGGATTTGTGAGATGATAAGATATATAAGTGAAACAATCTTATGAATTGTATTACTGTTATATAAAATTATATATTTGCAATCAGTGTGCTCTAGAATATGCTAGAAAAGCACTTAGTGAGAGGCAAAACTGAGGAAATTTCAAGACCTTTAGCTCTAAACACACACCCTGCAGGTGTATTGGCCATCTAATTTTGGAACTATAATAGTTTGTTTAAGGCAGTAATAATAATATTATATTCTGTGATTATAACCAAAGCTTTGACTAAATGGAACTTTGTTGACAAAGTAATGTCTCTGCTTTTTAATATGCTGTCTAGGTTGGTCACAACTTTTCTTCCAAGGAGCAAGCATCTTTTAATTTCATGGCTGCAATCACCATCTGCTGTGATTTTGGAGTCCAAAAAAAAATAAAGTCTGACACCATTTCCACTGCTTCCCCATCTATTTCCCATGAAGTGATGGGACCAGATGCCATGATCTTACTTTTCTGAATGCTGAGTTTTAAGACAACTTTTTCACTTTCCTCTTTCACTTTCATCAAGAGGCTTTTTAGTTATTCTTTGCTTTCTGCCATAAGGGTGGTGTCATCTGCATATTTGAAGTTATTGATATTTCTCCCAACAATCTTGCTTCCAGCTTGTGCTTCATCCAGCCCAGCATTTCTCATGATGTACTCTGCATATAAGTTAAATAAGCAGGGTGACAAAATACAGCCTTGAAGTACTCCTTTCCCAATTTGGAACCAGTCTGTTGTTCCATGTCCCATTCTAACAGTTGCTTCTTGACCTCCATACAGATTTATCAAGAGACAGGTCAGGTGGTCTGGTATTCCAGTCTCTTTCAGAATTTTCCAGTTTGGTGTGGTCCACACAGTGGACTAAAGGCATTGGCATAGTCAATAAAGCAGAGGTAGATGCTTTTGTGGAACTCTCTTGCTTTTTCAAAGATCCAGTGGATGTCGGCAATTTGATTTGTGGTTCCTCTGCCATTTCTAAATCCAGCTTGAACATCTGAAAGTTCATGGATCATGCACTGTTGAAGCCTGTCTTGGAGAATTTTGAGCATTACTTTACTAATGTGTGAGATGAGTGTAATTGTGTGGTAGTCTGCACATTCTTTGGTGTTGCCTTTTTTGGGATTGGAATGAAAACTGACCTTTTCCAATCCTGTGGCCCCTGCTGAGTTTTCCAAATTTGCTGGCCTATTGAATGCAGCACTTTCACAGCATCATCTTTTAGAATTTGAAATAATTCAACTGGAATTTCATCACCTCCACTAGCTTTGTTCCTACTGATGCTTCCTGAGGCCCATTTGACTTTGCAATCCAGGATGGTTGGCTCTAGGTAAGTGATAGTACCATCATTATTATCTGGGTCATGAAGATCTTTTCGTATAGGTCTTCAGTGTATTCTTGCCACCTCTTCTTAAGATCTTCT
Organism: Antilocapra americana; assembly: GCA_007570785.1. NCBI lineage: Eukaryota > Metazoa > Chordata > Mammalia > Artiodactyla > Antilocapridae > Antilocapra > Antilocapra americana. The sequence goes on along the minus strand of ML661338.1, from coordinate 34,454,749 downwards.
GCTTCTGTTAGGTCCATAATATTTCTGTCCTTTATTGAGCCCATGTTTGCATGAAAAAGTCCCTTAGTATCTCTAATTTTCTTGAAGAGACTGCTAGTCTTTCCCATTCTGTTGTTTTTGTCTATTTCTTTGCATTGATCACTGAGGAAGGCTTTCTTACCTCTTCTTGCTATTCTTTGAAACTCTGCATTCAAATAAGTATATCTTTCCTTTTCTCCTTTGCCTTTTACTTCTCTTCTATTCACAGCTATTTGTAAGACCTCCTCAGACAACCATTTTGACTTTTTTTCATTTCTTTTTCTTTGGGATGGTCTTGATCCCTGCCTCCCATACAATGTCACGAATCTCTGTTCATAGTTCTTCAGGCACTCTATTAGATTTAATCCCTTGAATCTATTTGTCACTTCCACTGTATAATTGTTAGGGATTTGATTTAGGTCATACCTGAATGGTCTTAGTTTTCCCAGTTTCTTCAGTTAAATTGAATTTGGCAATAAGGAGACATAAATGAAATAATGATGCTAATGAAAGACAGAGAGAATGAAAATCTTAGCCACAGACTAGGAGAAAACATTTGCAAACACACATCCGATAAATGACATATAACCAAATATCCAAAGCAATCGTAAAATCCATCATTAAGAGAATAAACACTATTAAAATATCAGTAATCTATAATTCACCCATTTCAGCCATAATATGGGGAAAATATTTATAAACACCATCATATATATTGTTTGCACACCCTTATGGTATATATTAAAATTTTTCAAAATTAAAATAAATGAAAAGTTAATAGTAGAGATAAATAGAATGTAATAAAAGTAAATTTGTAATTGAACCCAATACAGTTTTTACCTAGATGATTTTCTTTAGATATTTAAGTTTGTATTTGTAAAATACAAATTTTAGAAAAACAGGTAGGCATATGAGCTTGGTGTTTCTGGTCAGTTATTCACCTTTAGATTTATGTTCTTGTTTCTGAAAAGACATTCATCTGGTAGCTCCAGAATTACCGCCTTAATATTTAATAGTAACTTTTCAGTTCAGGTTTATGCCTTGAAATGATGACATTTGTTAAATTCTGAGGCGGTTATAATTTGCGTCATGTTTTTCCCTCTAGGACTCTATTTATAAATAGATTATGAATTCTGAATTTCTAATGTCATCTATTGGACTCTATGAAGTCCTAATTAATTGGCTGACCAGCCCATTTTAATGTCAAGTTTCCTAGTGCCTATATTCAGTTAGTCAATTACCTAAGACCACAGACATTTAACTCCATAGGCTGGTTTCTAGACATTAAACAAACCAATTAAATAAGACTCATAATTTCATATATTCCCCATAAATTTAAATATATTTTCTGTCTTACAGATCATGTGGTGAAATAAAAAGTAACTGGCAGTAAAACTGGCTGGTATTAATCAAAACTTTATATTGCACCCAAACCACTTGACATGTTTTAAATGCTTTAAATGAAGTGATTTACAAGTATTTATACATTTCCAACTGTGTATATAATTGTATATTCTATATAATCACAGTAACATTTCAATCACAGCATGAGCATGCACACATTTCATGCATGCCTGCATATATGTAATAAATAACAAGGTCTAGCTGATGTCAGCTCTCAAATACTTCAGTCAACCTGTTTGTTCTGACCTTACCATCATGGTTCTACTTAAATTATCCATAAAGTCTATTTTAACAGCCCCTTAACTGGTGTCCTTGCTCCAAACATACTCTCTTAAATATTTTCAATACTCGGATGCCTAATGGGCTAAGAGATATATGCGTTCATATTACTACTCATTGCTTACAAAAAGAGATCCAGGTTTATTAGTTCAGTTCAGTTCAGTTCAGTCGCTTAGTTGTGTCCTGTTCTTTGTGACCCTATGAATTGCAGCACCCCAGGCCTCCTGTCCATCACTGACTCCGGGAGTTTACTCAAACTCATGCCCATCAAATCAGTGATGCCATCCAGCCATCTAACCCTCTGTCGTTCCCTTCTCCTCCTGCCCCCAATCCTTCCCAGCATCAGGGTCTTTTCCAATGAGTCAACTCTTTGTATGAGGTGGTCAAAGCATTGGAATTTCAGTTTCAACATCAGTCCTTCCAATGAACACTCAGGACTGATCTCCTTTAGGATGGACTAGTTGGATCTTCTTGCAGTTCAGGGACTCCCAAAAGTCTTCTCCAACACCACAGTTCAAAGGCATTAATTCTTCGGTGCTCAGCTTTCTTCACAGTACAACTCTCACATCCATACATGACTACTGGGAAAACCATAGCCTTGACTAGACAGACCTTTGTTGGCAAAGTAATGTCTCTGCTTTTTAATATTTTATCTAGGTTGGTCATAACTTTCCTTCCAAGGAGTAAGTGTCTATTAATTTCATGGCTGCAGTCACCATCTGCAGTGATTTTGGAGCCCAAATAAATAAAGTCTGACACCATTTCCACTGTTTCCCCATCTATTTCCCATGAAGTGATGGGACAAGATGCCATGATCTTAGTTTTCTGAATGTTGAGTTTTAAGCCAACTTTTTCACTCTCCTCTTTCATTTTTATCAAGGGGCTTTTTAGTTCTTCTACGCTTTCTGCCATATGGGTGGTGTCATCTGTGTGCCTGAGGTTATTGATATTTCTCCTGGCAATCTTGATTCCAGCTTGTTTTTCATCCACCTCATCATTTCACATGATGTATTCTGCATGCAGGTTAAACAAGCAGGGTGACAATATACAACCTTGAAATACTTCTTTCCCAATTTGGAACCCATCTGTTCCATGTCCAGTTCTGTTGCTTCTTGACCTGCATACAGATTTCACAGGAGGCAGGTAAGGTGGTCTGGTATTCCCATCTCTTTAAGAATTTTCCACAGTCTGTTGTAATCCACACAGTCAAAAACTTTGGCATAGTTATTTCCTGCATAGCAGGGTTCTTTACCACTGAGCAGCCCTTGCTGTCATTAGTGCTTACACTAGGACAATTCCTTGGATGCAGTTTCAAGGAGAGATAATTATCCCTTTTTCTTTATGAAAATGTGGGGAGAGTAAGGGGGATTGAAGCAATCATGAAATTTGTATAAAACTCACCAGTAAGTCAGACTTTCTAATACTATGACCATTCTGCTAGAGTTTTGCTTTCATATTTGATAGTTGGACCTTCACTTACTAATCTGCAATCTTTACAAATTATACAATATATTTGAATGACAGTTTCCTAGTATATAAACTAGGTATGATAATGACTCCCTTGCAGTGTCATTGTTGGTTTATGGAGACTGTAATTGAAGTGGCTGGCATTTATAAGGCACACATGAGAGATAGCTATGGAAATTTTTATATTTAGGTTTTGAAAAAATGTTGCTGACAGGTAAATTTCATCTCAAAACAACCATGAAATTGAAGAGAGAGTTAACTGTTCCTTACTTAATACCTTGCAGCTACTTCTTTGTTTAAGATCTAACATAATATATTTTATGTCTTCCTGTTGGTAATCAGTAAGTACTTGGGGGCAGCAAATGTATTTTTTTTTTGCCTTACTGTATTTTTATTAGTTTTGCCATACAATGACATGATATCACCATGGGTTTACATATGCTCCCCCTCCAGAACCCCCCTCCCTCCTCCCTCCCTCCTCCCTCCCCCCAGGAAATCTCGATGCACCAGCCCCGAGCATCAATCCTGGGCTGGCGATTGATTACACATATGATAATTAACATGTTTCAATGCCATTCTCCCATATCATCCCACTCTTGCCCTCATCCACAGAGTCCACGAGTCTGTTCTATACATCTGCCTTCCTTTTGCTGTCTCGCATGCTGGGTTCTCGTTACCGTCTTTCTAAATTCCATATATATGCGTGAGTATACTGTATTGTTGTTTTCCCTTCTGGCTTACTTCACTCTGGATAATGGGCTCCAGTTCCATCCACCTGAGTAGAACTGATTCAAATGGTAATCAGTAAGTACTTGGGGGCAGCAAATGTATTTTATTAAATATTTTACTCACAGAATGTAGCAAGTTCTTGAAATTTTAAGTGCTAAATAAATGTTAAATTACACTGAAATATGTAAGATATCTGACAAAAGATTGTAAATGAAATTCTTAGAATATTCTATATGTCTAGAGAATAATCAATATAAAAATCAATGTGTTTATTTAATGTGTTAGAGTTTATCATGTAGAATATTATTTTGTATTCTCATAGCTTTATATTTACATTTGAAGAAAATTTAAACAACCTAGTTTTTAAGTTTATTTTTCAAATATGTTGCCTTGTCTCTGAGTGCAAACATTTTAGATAATTTTTAAAATAATTTTTAGATAATTTTTTAAAGTTTTAATCTTATGATTATTTGTTGATACAGGCTAAAACAATATCTACATGATTATTTGTATTTTGTACAAATACCAATTCTTTATCCCCAAAACCTAATGAAGATAATGGATTAACTGTTTTTGTCATCTTAAGTGTTAACATTTCATGAAGAAATGACAAACAAACTTATACTTCCTCTGCATAAATTAAATAACAATCTCTACTAAACCATCCATGATTAATGATAATGGAAAGTAGTTCTATAAAGCACCTTTAAATCAATTTTAACCAGCTTTCAAACAGCAATCAAAATGAAATTTCATTGCTATAATTTAATAAAAGATAGTAATATTTATAACTGTATATTGTGGGTGGTTGGCACACTAATCTCTTAGGCAGTAGCGTTGCAACTTAGTGGAAAAAATAAAATAAAATCTTCGTGATGCAAGGAACGCACTGAACGCATAACCTGATGTTATTTTTTAAAATTGTAATACAATTATATAGTAGTCAATATAGACCATACAATAAAATAAATGCCTACGATTTTACTGTTAAAAATAAAATGTCTTCACTGAAATGAGAAAATTAGACTGTTTAATCTAAAAGCTCACTGTTTCTCTTACATTGAGTTTTATCAAGAGAGATAGGTGAGAAATAGCTCAATTATAGTTAACATTTTATCAGGTTCTAATTATGTATATGACTTAAAAGTAGCAACTACTTTTTTTCATGTACAAACTCATTTAATACCCACTGATGTAAATATTTCTGACTTTTTTTACAGCTGAGAAACCTGAGAGCCAGAAAGGATGATAAATTGTTAAAAGTTATGGTTATAATCGAGAATGCTGATATGATTTCATGTTTTTAGTGAGAAATGTATAAATTTCATTACTTAATTATAAGTATAAATTACTTAAGTAAAATATTTTATTGGTCTTAAGTCATGATATCTAAATTGAATTACATATATCCTGTGATAAAAATGACCTTTCTAGGCCTACTATAAATGAAGATATAACAGCTAGATACAATTTTATATTAATTGTCAAAATACTACTTAGATAAGAATCGTTTATATGATCCCCAAAACCATTCCATCCAATACATTTCCTATGAGTGTAATGCATTAAAATAATGCTTAGTAATGACCTGAAATATCAGAACACTAAAATGCTATTACTGCAATCAATAAAAAATTATATTAGCTAAAAATTCAGTTTCTAATACAATGCATTCTGAACAGGATTTATTTTATATTGCAAAGGAACCTGGAATTTGAAGCTAGCTGAATTCTATTTCTTGATGAATTCTGATTACTGAAACCTCTGTGAATTTCTATATCCTTATCTGTAAGTGGCTGTATTAAGACATATAAAACAGGATTGTGGGAGGACTTAAAGGGCACAAGAAAAACACTTCTAGCAGTTCATGATGCATATCATATGATCGATAAATGCCACCCCTCATTGATAGCCTGAGTCTGGAAAGTAAAGGAAACAACTCTATTCATAGAGAAAGAAGCCTAAATTTTCACATGTAAAATGCAACTACATAGCTTAATATTAATTTAGATTTTATTACATTTCAGGCAAGCATTTCATTTATGAACCAAATATATTTTATAATATATCATTGTTTAAAGAGAAAATAGATCAAAATTAAATACATTTACAATTTTATTTGCAATTATAAATGTTTTGCTTACTGAATTTTGTTTTACTATTAAACCACTTGAGAAATAATATTTTGAAAAAATTTAAAATAAAATTCCAAATCTTATCAACCTAACACAACCAATGAAAGATTACAAATACTTACGTCAAACAGACCTGTATGTATTTCTAAGATCCCTGCACTAATCATTGGCAATAGAGCCTAGTGCATGCAATTGTGGATCCTGGCCCTCTGGATCCCATGTCCCGAATCCCAGCTCTCCCTCTTAATGGATGGTCTTAGCCCAGTTGCTTGAACTGTTCGCCCCTCAGTCTGCTACCCAACCATTACACTGGCATAATCAAAGAAACTACCTAGAATCTTTTGAGAAATGAGTAAAACAATGTACTCTAAGTACATGAAAAAGTTTCTATAATAAAATAAAACCACAATAAATACATTATTTTCACTTGTCATGGCTCACTGCGTCATAAGTTGCATATATTATCTAAGTTTTATTTTCTTTGAAGACCTGCAGGTGTGAATAGAGTGTTGCTAAATCAAAGATTCTGGTTCCATATAAAAAGACAGTCACTTTCTACTACAAGTATTGCTTTAGAATAGAAACAGAGGGGCTGTTCAAGCAGTAGCCCTATTATTTGCCTACTATCTATAAAATACTGACCCACCATAAGAAGTTCTCAGCTTTACTTAAGATTTTGCCCTCAAGTTGTAAAGATAAAATGTGTATACATACTAAGTAAATAGCAATATGAGTGCTCACCAAAAAAAAAACCAGACAAGCTACAATGCTACAAGGTTATTATTGTCAAATAATTAATATTGAAAATAAATGTTTTATTTTTATGTTGAGTAAATTTACTATAGACTGAAAATGATAACCAAGACTTCATGGACAATTTTGTGTTCAAATACTGGATAAAAATAAGTTACTTTTCAGCTATTTATATTATATGAATCATATTTGAAGTAAATTTTTTAATTTATCAAAAGTTCTTTATTAATAATTGAAGAGGTAGACAATAAGATTGCATGTGAAATGCTGCTGTGGATTGAATTTCAAGAATGATTACATAGGTTACATTGAATGTGTTGACTCATCAGGTCCAAGAGTTTAAATGGCTTTAATCTTTTTATAGCTTTCCTTTTTTGGATCGATTATGCCACCATACTCTAAACCATTAATAAGTGAGCAAAGTTAGTATGCTTTTAAAAAATTGAACCATGATTACTCATTCTAGACTTGTATTTTTTTTTAAATCACAGAAATAGTTGTACACACCAGAAGCACAAGTGTTTCAGACATGGTTTTATCAAAAATTTCTGCACATACTTTGATATGTATAGTACTTTTAGTCTGATGGATATAGTCTCAGGGATACATTTATTAAAAACCTGCTAAGTGCCAAATAAAGACTAAGCAAACTCATTTTTTTCTCTTGTCATACTTTAAATGTTTTCTTCCCTGTAGCCTCATTTGGTTTCTTCCTGTTTCCTTCTCATATGATTCACTTTAGTGAGCTTCACTGAATAATCATTTAAGCATAAAACATACTACTGGCGGCTGAAGAATAACATTCTGAATGTACTAATTATCAATTATGGTTTCCAATGCTAAAAAAGACTTGTAAAAGTGAACTCCAAAAGCTTCCAGTATGTATTTTCTCCTTACATAGAATGTAATTTAAATTACATTTCTTGAGTAAATGAAAGGATTAAAAATAAGCAAATTTTAAAAGTCTTGTCAAAGGAGATTAAAAATGTACCAAAGTTATATACATTTCTTATTTGTACAGAATGTTGCATCAAGTGGTATTTTGTAAGTAATTGCTTTGAAAATGTTCCTATACCTATTTAAGTCATTAAATGTTTTCCATTATGTATTTATAAATATATGTGTTCATATACAAAGTACATACCTATTTATTTGTATATATGTATGTATTCGATATAAGAAAAGGCAATTTATATTCATGATTTATTCAAGAGTTTGATATGATCTATGGATGAAGTTTGTTTTAAACTTTTCCAAATATGTAACATAATGAAAATGATCCAGAGATAATTTCACACTCATTCATATATAAATCTTGAAGCTGTCAATAAAAGTCAATATGTGGGGGTATAAGATATAATTTTTATTGTAAAAATGATTTGTTCAGGCTCCTTAGGGCATATTGAATTGCAGGTTGGCTCTATTGTCTGAGCCACCAAGGAAGCCCCTAGGGTATATTATATTCTGTATTTTCTTCTTGTCCTGGCTTAAAAAATAAAATAAATAGTTTTTTATTTCTCTGGATGACATTTATATAATTAATGTCAGGCATTTATATAATTTATATAATTAATGGAGGGCAGAGATATTTGTCTGTTTTATTCAATGATGAATCTTTCGAGCCCAGAACAATGTTTGACACATAGTTGATAAAAAAAAATCAGTCAATAATAATGAGTAAAATATAAGAAAACATCTTTCTCATTCCTAAACAAACACAAAATATTTTATTAATTGCCACAAAATTCTTAAGAGGAAGAGAGAGATGATTCCCATTGCAATCAAATATTTTAGTATTCTCCCTAATCGACTAAAACTGAAGAAATTCATAAATCTGTGGGAATGCCTGGAAAAGTTACAGTTTTAATTCTGATAAAGCTTTAAGGTTTAAAGAAAATGAATGTTGATGAAAGACAAGCCTCCATTGTTACTAATTTCATAATTATAGAGCATAATATTAGTTGTTAAACTTGTTAGAATACAAAAGTGAGATTTTTTTTTAAAAAAATATAAAGCTTTAATATCCTTAAACAAATCTTTGATTAACATGTTTGACTTCTCACCGCTAAGACCAAGATGGAACAAACAAAGCAAACATATTAGTTTATTATTTAAATATAGTTGATTTCTTACATTGTTAATAGTTGTAAAATGGAAAAAATGAATAAGTTATCTATAAGATAGAAAATACTTAAAATATAATGTAAAGAAGTAAATCCACAGTTTATCTGTTCTCATTTCCATTGTTTTTCCATAAGATAAACACATATTATATCAAGATGTCAATTATTCTGTGTATGTGGAGAAGGGTTGAAGTATATGTGGGATATGTAGACAAGTATTATAGGTAAAAAATCAAAACTTATCTTTCTCAACTCAATAGTTGGAATTACTATTTTCTTACACTTATTGTCCCAAGATTCCTTCTTCCACGACACAATTTTGAGAAATATTATCAAGAGTATTAGCACTGTAGTGGTTCAGGTCTACATTATACAGGACCTAAAGTAGCTTAAGATGACACCTGGACCCTCAATTATGTCACCTTCATTTCACACCAGCTTGAATCCCTCCGCAATCAGGGGTTACTCTTTCAAATTGCATCCCAACACCTCAGGAAATTAAGCACTTCTCTGAACTTCACATTATTCAACAAAGGTATTGAAATTCAAACAAGTTCACATTTCTCCCCTCTTTTAACTGTTGATTTGCATTCTCATATTCCCACGAACTGTCAATTATATATGGAGTAAATGCTCAAAGATGTCACTACTATTATAAATGTACAACATACCCTAAAATCTACCTAAGTGGAATTTGGTATAACAAATATAGCAATGTTTGCAATACTCATTTTGATACTATACGTTGGATTTGATGAGTTGAGGCTGCATAAACCAGCCTAAAAGATCTTTTTGTCCATTTTTTCTTTTTTTTTTTTCTTCTCTACCCTGAGTTTGTTGCTGACTTTCATCCATGTTTTAAACATAGGCAAAGTCAATATATGAAAAGACATGAAGCTTAAGCGAGAAGACACAACACTTAGAGAATGCATGTGAGAAATGAGATTGGATGGAATAGAGGTAGAATGTTAAATATAATTTTAAATAACCAAAAATATAGTCTATGAGTTGACAATTTACAAATAGTTTAGCTTCTTGAGTGAAAATGCAACCAGAATAAAATATTTTTCTATATTTAGTGATTTAAAAAAAAGTAAACAGATATTTTGTTATTAGCAGGACAGGGTAAAAGAGAAGTGGCTGAAGACAAGAGAATCAAAAAAGAATTATATTAATAACAGGTATCAAGAAATCAATTTTTTGTAGAACTGCTCCTCTTGATCTAGGCAAGAAAATATAAAACCAAAATATAAATAGTAGCTACTAACCTGATAAAGGAGATAATTGGGCTAAACAGAATCAGTGAATACTGAGCCATTTCTCTTGGGAGAAATTCAAGGTTAATTTTCTGCAAGCTACTGGTCATAACATTTTTGTTAGCCGATCAGTAAAGAATCTTATTTTATGTGTGTTTCTGTTAAAAGAGATCTTGTTTAATGTATAGTTCTTACAAATAATTAATTGGCTCTCATTTCTTTATAACAATAACTCAGTAGCCTTTTCTCCTAATATTTTCTTAATCCTGAGCAGCATAACCTAAAATTTATCTGGCTTTTAGCCTGACAACAATGCTGTCCACTAAGCTTTTTAAATTGCTTATCACCACATGCATCCACAAAATTTTAACTTCGATCTTTTCCATAGCTTCATCACGCATTGTAAGTGAGACTTTACCACTTTATGGAGCAGCCTCAGGCACAGATCTGCAAATTTCTTTTTATCCCCTGGATGGATAGTGTTATTGATTCATTAGCACTGAACTCACACCCAAGAGCATTATAACTAATGTCTGAAAAAGCTTATCTAAAACGTGCATTTTCTCTAGAAACCACATCACAGCCTTTTTGTGCTTAAGCACAGTAGAGAATACTTCCACACTAGAGTTGGGGAGTATTTTAAACAACAAAATTGCCACTGAAAAGCACAAAAATGGAATAAATATGACATTAAATAGAACATGAGAAGGACACATTTTACAATGGGAGAGTTGAAACGAAAGAAAGTTCTCTTGTTGAGAACTAGAAGTTCGAGTGACTCAAACTTTTTACCGCTCTGTGCATGCCCTCAAGTGACTATGATAAGCTCTCCGAATATTAATTTTTGGGTTAGAAATACATTCTAGATAGCAAATTCATGAACATGGAATTGACAGTGAAGATTGTTTGTGTGTATTCAGTCACTCAGTTGAGTCCAGCTCTTTGCAACTGCGAGGACTGTAACTTTGCCAGGCTCTTCTGTCTGTGGAATTTTCCAGGCAAGAATACTGGAGTGGGTTGCCATTTCCTCCTCCAGGGGATCTTCCCCACCCAGGTTTAACCCACGTCTCCTGTGTTTCCTGCATTGGCAAGCAAATTCTTAGCACTGTACCACCTGGGAAGCACTTATATTGAAGATTGACAGTATATATATATATATAAACAAGACAGTGTGTGTGTGTATATATATATATATATATATAAAGAAGACAGTGTATATATATATATAAAGAAGACAGTATATATATATA
>ML661338.1:34421903-34443235 GCA_007570785.1 Antilocapra americana | reverse complement strand
AAGACAATATCAGTACTGTCTTGAGGTGTTTATTTTCTTGAATTTTAGTCATTCTTAATGCTTTTGATTTATGAATGTCAATAGGATTAATTTCATCTTTACAGACCAAATTTGTTGCAGATTACTTGGCAAACTACTTCATTCCAGTGATGTATATGTACAAGTAAAGAGTGTTTTTACTGTAATTTTCCAGTAATTAGACTCTGAGACATTTATGTATTGCAATTCACAAATGAATGACTCCATTTTTGTGTGTCTGGTCATCTTGTTATTTATCTACTGTTTGTTTGGATGAATGCTATTTTAAGAACTATCAAGTTACTTATTGATTTGATTATATAAAACTGATGGATTGAATTGGTATTTCAAAATATAAAATTAAATGCACGGTCAATTGTATATTCTATAAAGTGAATAATGTTGTAGGCAATCTACTTATTGCATTTTTCTTCTAGTTTATGATAGCCTTCTATCAAATGGGAGAAAAGAGGCATAGAACACATGCGCTGTCTATAGCTGAAGAGACCACTTCTATATTCCTGATGTAAGGCTAGCCAATAGAAGTATGATTTCCGTAAGTTTTAAACTAACCAGTGTCTCTAAGGCAATACTGATCTGTCTTTATTGAATGCTGGCATGACTATATGTGGGTTTCCCTGATGGCTCAGTGGTAAAGCATATGCTGCAGTGCAGGAGATGAAGGAGATGTGGGTTCGATCTCTGGGACAGGAAGATCCCCTAGAGAAGGGCATGGCAACCCATTCCAGTATTCTTGACAGGAGAACCCCATTGCAGAGAAGCCTGGCAGGCTACATACAGTCCAGAGGGTCACAAAGAGCTGGACACAACTGAAGTATGCTATAGTGAAAGAGAAACAGAAAAATATATAAAGAAGCAGATATAATAAATGAGAAAAGTTGAAAGAGTAGCTGCATATTATTATATATTGAGCATATACTTATGTGGTAATTAGTATGGACTATATACTATCCCAAATACTTAATACTCACAATGACCATAGGAAGTGGTCCTGTATTAAGAGCATTATACAGATAAGGAATGGAGAAGGAAATGGCAAACTACTCCAGTATTCTTGCCTGCAGAATCCCATGGACAGAGGAGCCTGGAGGGCTACAGTCCATGGGGTCACAAGGGTCGGACATGACTTAGCAACTAAACCACCACCACCACCACAAATAAGGAAACAGCACACTAAAGATTAGGTAATGTGCTGACATCATAGACCTAATAAGTGGTAGTATTGTTATGCCCAGGTCGTGATTTCCACAAATCACCAGGAGGCCATACACCGATGCAAACGCAACAGGGAATTTATTGCAGTCCCGGGTCTGGACAGCACACACAGACGGACACAGCGGAGTGAGGGCAGTGGCCCCCAGCTGCATGGTACAAGGCTTTTAAAGGGAGAAAACAAAGGGAAATTGGCTACAGGTGGGGTAACATATTGCTCTGTGATTGGTCAGGACAGGAGGGGAGGTCAGGGGCTTTACGCGCGCTAGCCCCTAATAGGTATATCTTTGGCACACTATGATTGGTCGTGTCTAGGGTGGTGACCTGGGGGTGGGGGAACTTGGAAGGCTCTACATTCCCCCCTTCTCTAGTCCTAAAGGAGGCCCAATCGTGGGCCTTCAATGAACTCTGTCATCGCTCAGCCAAGATGGATGTTAGCGAGAAGGATTCTGGGAAGTGGACTGATGCGCGGTATCTCTTTTAGACTTTTTTTTTCAAATTCTTCTGGTCGGTGGTGGCTCATCAGTTCCGCATCTCTTATCAGGATCTCCTGTCATAAAACAACTCATGCAAATGGTTACCATGATGTCTGGCCGGGGTGGGTGGTTTTAATCAGTTTGTTTTTTCCTAACAATTTTTCCCTGAGCAACTTCATACTCAAGATACCTTTTGGGAATTGGGACAGAGGTCTCTTTCTTCTATAACTTCTTCCTGCTGTGCATGGACATAGGCTTGCCTAACAGAGCAGAAGTCTCTCTTTACCTGGTCTAAGTCAAGATGTATATACCCTGAAACTCAATCTAGACCTGGCACTTTGGGGAGACTTGTAGCCTGGTAGCCAGTTGCCTAGTTTTATAAAAAGTAAGGTTGGAGTCACTAGCTTCCAGCAGACATTGTTTTGAGAATGGTAGCGTCTAAGCCTGGCACAACTCAGAAAACTCAAGTGTTTAGTAATACAACGTCTAATCTGAAATTATACCCGTAGTATCACCTAGTTATTTCTCAGGATGTCTGAACCATAGCTAAAATTTTCCTTAATAACCAAAGCAGATGTCACTATTAATGATGTCAGTGCTTTTCCAGATATGAGAAGATGCAAGAATTGGAACTCGTAAAATCTTCTCCTGAAAAGATCTAACTATCTAAAGGCCTGTTCTGCCAGTTTTTCCCAGAGCACAGAGTGCCTCATTCCTGATTTTCACCCTGAACTCCTCTCAGGGGCGTTGGAAGTCAGCAGTTGCAGTGGCCATGAGTTAATCGTTGTAGATGTAGATGCAGTCTTTCGTTGGCAGAGCCCCTTTTGGGTCAAAAACTTGACCATGATTTTGAGAGCGGCATTCCATGACCATTTTATCTCATGGTGCTGAGAATGTTCATTCTCAGGTTTGGCAAAGATTCCGTTGACAGGCCACTCAATATCACTGGACTAGGCCATAAAACAATATCTAAAATTCTCTGGACCACCTGTCTTACTAGCCTCTTGGTCCAGGAAAATATTTCCTCTTGTTGCTTTTTCTCATATCTAGAGTTACACTGTTACCATCATCAATCTCATATGGGACTATATATTATTCTATCAGAAGCCTCAGACACACATTTGGCAGTGTAAGAAAGGGCAATCTTGTAAAACAGGTGAAATACAAATAACATAGGAGCTTCTATTAAATGTAGCCCAGTACTTACTCTGTAGAATCTTTACCTTCTAGGGAAATTGTATATTGGCACCACTGTCTATAAGGCACATAGTCCAGTTTTCTAGTGTTACTAGACTGATTATCCTTAGTATGATTTAATTATTTTTAACACAGAGAAAACTTTAAACTTAAATTACCATAACCTGGTGTTATCTATATAAATCCATCCCATAATTGTGGGAGATTTTTCTTTTTCCCTTGTTGAAACTTTTCTTGTTGCTCTGATTGAGCTTGAGTAATAGAAAAAAGCTCAAATTTATGGCCAGAGTTAGAGCAGGCATTATTAATTGGCCCAGTAAGGGGATCCCATCTAATACTATCACAATGACCTGTTTCTCTGGGCCAACCAGTTAGAGTCTTGTAGTAGAGAAATTTACCAAGGTAACCCAGAACTAGACACAGGTAATTGGCCACAAACCCAACAATTGGATTGATTTCTAAAACTAGTATAGGATCAGGCCTATAAAAGAAAAGCATTTGATTTAAACGATCATACGAATCAGGTCCAGCATCTTAATTAGTTTGAGAGGAAGGTTTTCCCTACTCCTGGAAAACACAAGATTCTAACCTGTAATTGTTCAGCTAGAAACCATAAGTTCATTCAGTCCTTTTGTTAACTTTTGTGAAGTCATCTGGTTCTCCATTAGAATACCAGGACATATTAGAAAGTTAAGAACTCCATATAATTTCTAGAATATCTGTATTAGTAATTTTACCATACATTATAACATGAGTGTATTTATTACTCATTTGATAATTTTTTTATGTAACTTAACCCACCAAGTAAACACAATTAGTTTAATACCTCTCTTTGGGATGTTTCAGGGGCCCTCTGAAGCACCCCAAAGTTAACTAGAGGTGAAAGGAACCTCAAAAGAATTCAATTTAGGAAGTATTTTCAATAAATATCAAAAGGGTCTATAACAGTCAGATAGGATCATATAAGTCACTGTGAAACAACAGTTACTCACTAAGACAAAATTAACAAAAGATTTCAAAGGTAAACATAGAACAGATCACTTCAGAGATAAAGAAACTTAAAATCCATTATCAAAGGTAGTTCAACATCTCATGAAAACTCAAAAAACTCTTTCCTTGGGGTAAAACATTCTTGGCACTTTCTTTTTTTTTTATTGTTTTTGCCATACATTGTCATAATATCTTTCTATACCCATTCCTTTGTTCTCCCATCCTGAAACAGCCACCTGTAAATTCAGACCTACTTTCTTTTCCCTTCATAAAATGTATCTTTAAAAGCCTTTGCCAGGGGGAGGGAATGGGGAGGGAGGAGGGAGGGGGGTTTTGGAGGGGGAGCATATGTATACCCATGGCGAATTCATGTCAATGTATAGCAAAACCAACACAAAAAAGAAAATTAAAAAAAAAAAAAAAGCCTTTGCAACAGCAGGTGCAACCCAGGGCAGCCTGAAAACCCACACTGAAGGCAAGAGAGCTCTCCAGCTTTCAGATGACCCAAAGGCTGGATTCTTTCTGGTCTCTCTCAACAGCTGAGCATTGTGATTTTGCTAATTAAGCTGCTTTCTTCTCCTTAATTAGCTGCAAGTGAATCTTGTTAGGAAGTCTTAGATTCAACCAGGAACCTTGTGAGGCTGTAACCAACTCCCAGAGCAGACGGGGTGGCAGACAAGCCAGCCCCTGAGTACCCTGAGTGGTCAAGACATCAGTCTCAGCGAAGAAGAGGGGGACCCCTTTCAGGGCCCGAAGCTGGGTTCTTGTCTAACACTCGGAAATGGATTGTCCGAGGAGACACATGTACTGACAAAGCAAGAGACTCCATTGGGAAGGGCACCCAGGAGAACTGCTCAGGTGCGTGGCTCACAGTACAGCCACACGGACAGACAGAGAGACAGAACAAACAGTCCTCTGGGAGTCCGGAGGTAAAACCGAAAATAGGACAAACAAGGATGAACCAAGAACACAGACAATTAACCTGGGCTAGGTTTACAGATAAAAGGTAAAAGCAAAAACCTGGTGAGGAGCGGTATCTTGGAAATATCCCAGCTGCTTTTTCCAAGAGCAACCTAACATGAGGGCTCTCGCCCTCACCCTGTGGGCCAAAATCTTTTCCCATGGGGCCCAGGACGTCTCCAGGGACCCGGCAGTCATAACCCCCCTGCGCGTCCGCCTCTAGCCACTTCTGATTGCCACTAGAACGGAACAGTATCTTGGGAGCACCTCAACAGTTATCTCCTGACTGAGGAGCCTCCTCCAGCATAGTCAGACGAGCTGAACCACACAGGACAAACACATACACACACACTCACCGATTGGCTGAAATTTCCCTCCGGTTAAGGCGTCCTGGTGCCGCGGAAATCCCGGACGAGCCCCCATATGTTATGCCCAGGTCTTGATCTCCACAAATCACCAGGAGGCCATACACTGATGCAAACACAAGAGGGAATTTATTGCAGTCCTGGGTCTGGACCGCACACACAGACCGACACAGCGGAGTGAAGGCAGCGGCCCCCAGGCACAAGGTACAAGGCTTTTAAAGGGAGAAGACAAAGGGAAATTGGCTACAGGTGGGGTAACGTATTGCTCTGTGATTGGTCAGGACAGGAGTCAGGGGCTTTACACGCGCTAGCCCCTGATAGGTATATCTCTGGCCCACTATGATTGGTCGTGTCTAGGGTGGTAACCTGGGGGTGGGGGAATTTAGAAGGTTCTACAGTATCAGAGTTCAAGTCCAAGGCAATCTGCAGGCAGAATTCATGTCATTTAATATTATATTAGGCTACTAGCTATTAGCTCTGTAGGTTTTATTTCTTTTGTCCATTATTCTTCTATGCACTTTTGACCAAGAACCTTCCAAATTCCAGAAAGTATCTATTCAGTTCCTAAAGGAGTTCCTTAAAAACAAAAATCTTTATTTACTTAAAGTGCTCCCTCTCTATACCATGGGGAAAAGGAGGAAACAGCAAAGCACACTGATCAGATTTTACAAGGTCTGAACACATAATACTGTTTGATTGTGTTAGTGAATCCTCACTGTAGAAACTTCTGGAAAATAATCAGAATGATTCATTAAAAATTATGTAATTTGTACTGATTTTAATATTTCATTGTTGTTTTCTAACTAAAATTAAGTCACTGAAAGAAATCTATGTGTGAATAACTTAATTATACCCTAAACTTAACATAATTTCCTGTCTAAATCTTGAAACCATGGAAATAGTCTTTATACCATAGTTTTAAAGAAAGTGAAATGTGGAATGCTTTTTAGGAGAAGGTGAAAACAGTACACTTCCACAAAGTATTAACTGGAAGTTTACATGATTTTCTTCTAGAACTTTTGGACTAATTTTGTAGTAAGAAATTATTTCAAGAGCTTTCTGTATTTCTCTTAATTATATTTGTATTATAAAAATAGTGAATATATAGCAAAATAATTGAATAGTTGCAATATAATACACCTAGGGAATCTCTACACTGTTTAATAAAGAGTGTGAAACTCCAGTCTTAAAGTTTATTATTTCTAAAGGTGGAATTCAGTTCAGTTTAGTTCAGTTGCTCAGTCCTATCTGACTCTTTGTGACCCCATGGACTCCAACATGCCAGGTTCTCTTGTCCATCACCAACTCCCGGAGCTTTCTCAAATTCACTTCCATCGTGTTGGTCCATCCCACCCTCTGTCATCCCCTTCTCCTTCTGCCTTCAATCTCTCCCAGTATCAGGGTCTTTTCCAATGAGTCAGTCCTTTCCATCAGGTGGCCAAAGTATTGGAGTTTCAGCCATAGCATCAGTCTTTCCAATGAATATTCAGGACTGATTTCCTTTAGTATTGACAAGTTTGATCTCCTTGTAGTCCAAGGAATTCTCAAGAGTCTTCTCCAACACCACAGTTCAAAATTATCAATTCCTCAGCACTCAGCCTTTTTTATAGTCCAACTCTCACTTCCATACATGACTACTGATAAAACCATAGCTTTGACTAGATGGACCTTTGTTGTCTAAAGGTGTGTTTAGCTTCACTTTTTTCTCTACTTCAACTGCTGCATCTCTTGGTATGCAGAAATGTTTCTTCGGGGGCTATCTCTGTGACACATTCTCTTACTCCCCTGACCATCTCAGGCCACTGTAAATGGTTGCCAGTGGCACGAATGAAGGAAGTGATTGCCTTCAGGTAGACAAAAACTCATCTGATGCATTTTAGGCAAGGAGTGAATTGAAGAAAATGAGGAAAATGATTTTCTTCTGAACATCACTGATCATTTTCATAAAGTCTTATGAGAGTCTATTGTATTACTTAATTGATATTTTTAAAAAATTGAAACAATTGAAAGCTCTTAAATAGCATTTTATCATTTTTTCCTATTTAATTTGTAATTTCCTTGTCTGAGAACTACTTCTCACTGAATATGTGTTCTGTTTTTTCTCACTGATGAATCATTCCCTTTCAGAGTGATGTGCCTAATTTGAAAGTTATTAGGTTCCCTTATATTAGTTCAAATGGCTGATGGATTTTAGGTATGGAATTTGGCATATGGGCCCTCTATCTTGTAAGTTTCAATTTGCTCCATATTAGAATCAACATGGGAGATTTTTTTTTTTTTAATCCCGATTTCTAGGCTCTACCCCATACCAATTAAATCAGAATCTCCATGGCACGGGATGGAGAGTTGAAGGGGTATAGGAACAGGTTTTTTTTTTATATATTTCAATAAAATGATTAAAATCTCAAGCTATTTATCTTGATCAAGCAGAAAGTTCACTTTATATATATATATATATTCTTGCTTAAAGTCAGATGGAAGACAATTAAAAGATAGACTTGTATAGTGAAATGTATGAGTATAGTGAAATAGTTTCCAAGATAGTCAAAATTTCCTAACCTTAGATGGAAATATAGTTTTATACTAATTCTCTTGAACTTTCTCTAATGAATAAATTTATATACTTTGTATCACTGCCAAATGTTCTAGTTGAATAAGATATTTTCAACTGTCTCCTAATCCTGGTTATTATCTACTAATCTCTTCCTAAATTAGAAATCAGAACCAATTCACTATCCTTTAGATATTTTATTCTAACTCAATAACTCACTTATCTCATATTACACTGAAAGTCAGTTCCTATAATTCACTAACTAATATACTTGAGAAATGCTGCATTTTAAAATCTTCTCCTGGAGATTCACTTTTACACAGTAGCATGTGAAGGAGTTTGATGAGTGATTCTTTTCACTTTCTTAAATTGTAAATATCATGAATTTATACATCGATGCATTTTTATATATACATATCCTCATAACCAATTCTGAACTGTGATACAGAGAATTTCCTGAACTCTAGAAAGCTCTTTTGTCCTCCTGTCAGTTCCCATCTTCAGTATAATTTTGCCCACCATTCTTATTTTTATCATCTTAGATTAATTTTGCCCAATTTTTATTCCATAAAATGTAACTATACTGCTTTGTTTCTTTTATGTCTGACTCTTCATTAACATTATGTACAGGAGATTAATCCATACTATAGCAATGAATTTTTCACTTGAGGCCTATGGTAGGTATTTGGGTCGGTTCAAATTATGGCTATTATGTAAAACTTGTTTATGAACATTGTTTCTATTTTGCTGGACATACGCACTAGTTTCATATAGGTATATACCCAAGAGTATAATTGTTGCATCACAGGCTAAAGATATGCTTACATTTGGCAAGTTTTGCATTGGATCTATAGATTAACCTGGAAAGAATAAAAACCTTACCAGTATTGAGATTTCCTATGCATATAAATGGTGCATCACATTATTTGTGTTCATGTGAGCTCAGTTTTATCCTACTCTCTTTGACTCTATGTGCTATACCCCAGGAGGCTCCTCTGTCCATGGGGTTTTTTCAGGCAAGAATGCTGAAGTGGGTTGCCATTTCCTCCTCCAGGGGTCTTCACAACCCAGGGGTTGAATCCCCATCTCTTGCATCTCCTGCGCTGGCCGGCGGATTCTTTACCACTGAGCCGCCTATGGAGTCTGGCATCACTCTATTTAGGTGTTCCTTTGCTTAAGTAGAGTCTATAAACTTCCAGTTTCTACAGGTCTTTTGTTAAATTTATTGTAAGTATTTGGTACTTTTGATGCTATTGAGTGCAACATTGTTCAACAACTTGGTTTTTAATTGTTCTTTGCTAATATATGTATAAATACACTTGCATTTTTATACCTACCTTGTATTTTGATTTTTTGCTATATGCACATATAAAGACAAGTAGAACAAAACATGGCTAATGTAGCAAACTAGAGAACAAGCTCAGAAGTCTGAAAGAAATATGTCAGATTTTAAAGAGCTTAAATATATTATGGAAAAGGTAATATCTAAAGAAGGAAAATAGGTCTAATCTATGATGGATATACATTTTAGAATGTCTTCCAGAAGAGACTGAAAGAACTAAACAGAGGTTGTAATGAAAGAAAATATATGAAAGCATTTCTAGGCAAAACTCAAATATTCCTAAAGACTATAAATGGGCTCAGCAGGAATGGCAAAAAACAATACATTCTAAAGTAATTCTACTGTTATTTTATAATTGAAACAGTTTAAATTATCTAAATCTTTAATAGAGTTATAAAAATGCAGTATGTACTGTAATTAAATTTGTTTCATATTTTATATTTAACACAGATACCAAAAGTTAATGGATAAACATTTTCAAATCTCTAAGGAAAAAATTTTGAATCATAGTCTTCTATGACAATTAAAATTATACTTTTGATATTATTAAAATATTATTTAAAGAATGCTACACAGAAAGATGCATCAAATGTTAAGAGTGGAGTTTCCTCTCTCTGAACAATTATATAAGTGGATTTTGAGTCAAGGGAATAGGAGGTCAAGAAATGACTGAAACTATAGAGAAAGGAATTCTCAATGGCCAATATCCTGTCCACTGAAACTGGATAACCAGTGACCAGGAGATTTTTTACATAAAAATACTTATTTTTGGTCAATAAATTCTTAGGGAAAATTCATTTCTATTAGTATTTTTTTAACATCAAATCTCCACCTTCCAGCTACATGGAAGGACATGTAGGAAATGGCAATCCACTCCAGTATTTTTGTCTGGGAAAATCCCATGGACAGTAGAGACTGGCAGGCTACAGTCCATGGGGTGACAAAGAGTTGGACATGACTGAGTGACCAAAACAACAGCGACAATCCTTGTGAAGCTTGTGGCATGATAGAGTCCATGTCTAGTAAGGTCTATAAAACAACCATGATAGGTCTTCTGAATCAGTAGCTGAGGGCTTAACCCAGTTTAGAATTTATCAGGATTGACTTGCCTTGGATGAACTGGTCAGGACAATCACCCTATCACTTCGTTTCCTGTAGACTCTTT
The DNA here is from genome assembly GCA_007570785.1 of Antilocapra americana. Lineage (NCBI taxonomy): Eukaryota > Metazoa > Chordata > Mammalia > Artiodactyla > Antilocapridae > Antilocapra > Antilocapra americana. Next base: position 34,432,938 of record ML661338.1, on the reverse strand, counting down.
ATAGAATGGCTGAATGCCATACTCTGGGAGACACTCCTCTGCACCTTCTACCAGGGAAGCATGGTGAGAGAGGCAATCTCATACTTGCTCTTGGGAATAATATGATTGGGAAAAAAATTCTCCATAAGTGCCTTGTATTCCTGCACATCTTGGGAAGAGTCGTTGTCAGTCTTTGTTCTGGGATATACTTCAAAGGAAGTTTGTAGAACGATCTTGAAAGATAAAAATAATGTTCTCTGTGTCAGAGGAGAGGTTTGTTTCCTGATCAGAGTAATAAATGTAATTTCTCCCTCCTGGGTAAAGTTTGTACTACGTCTTTTTTAAGGGCATCAAATAGGTTGCAAACTATAATATCATCATTTCCACTCTAAAGCAGTAGGCGAGTTCCTTAAATATCATCACACTGCCAAATTATATAGCAAAACCCACAAACTTTATGAAAATATGGTGAGGTACCCAATGCTCAAATTGTGATCCGTGTCACATTAACAACAACAAATATCCACATAATAAAAATGATAGCACAACTTTAGGCCTGTTACATGATTCATAAATAAGGATTACAAATCAATATGGCGCTTTATCTTAATCACCAGTCCAAGTTTGATGCATGAAACAGGGCAGTCAAAGCCAGTGCCCTGGGACAACCCTGAGAGATGGGATGGGGAAGGAGGTGGGAGCGGGCTTCAGGATGGGGGGTACACATGTACACCCATGGCTGATTCATGTCAATGTATGGCAAGAAATACTACAATATTGTAAAGTAATTAGCCTCCAATTTAAAAAAATTAATTAAAACAAATAACTTGACGTTTGCTTGTGCATGTATATACAACACCTCCTCCTACTATGTATAAGAGGACGAGAATAAAAGTTGGATAGAAAATGAGTGAATGTAGAGAGAGAGAAAGAAAGTAAAAAGAACAAATAACACAATGGAGTGAAATATAGAAGGCAGAGAGGAAAGAGGAACACCAAAGAGAGGGGAGTGTGCTGAGCCAGGTTGGCTGCCAGAAGGGTTGAAACTTATGAGCTGTTGTAAATGGATGTAAGGTTTGTTCTCTGAAATCAGACCAGAAGTTGGAATACCAGATTGTGATGAGTGCAACTCCTCCTTGCTTCGTGGGTTCCTGTGTGCAGTTTTAATTTTCTGGACATTTTTGGATGGCTCCGTTCAGTTGAGGGTAGTTTTCTGTATTCACCTCTTGTCTCCCACAGATGAAACCACACATACGCAGGCAGAATCTCTATCATGCTAAAATTGTTCCCCGGTATGTCAATTGTTTGGAAAAATGTTGGTTTTCAAGACAAGTGTTATAGAAAAACTGATTGGATTCATAAAAAAAAAAAAGAGGTTAAAGTTCTCATCACAAGAAAAAAATACATAATTTTATATGGGGACAGATGGTAACTAGACTTATTGTAGGGGTTATTTTGAACTGTATACAAACATAGAATCATTATGTTGTATACTGAACACCAATATAACAGGTAAATTTTTCCTCAGTTAAAAAAAAAAAGGATGGGTAAATAAATGTTGATATATCTGTACAAAATCATCACCATTGCTGGATAAATGGGTATTCTGAACAACTACTAACTCTAGGAGCCATTTCTTAATGGGTTAAAGTCACAAGGGCCTCAGTTACTAAAACCAAGAGCACATTCCAAAATAATATTTTTCACAGGGATAGGAATGAAGAAGTTAGCCACATTTTAATTATTAGACAACATTCATTTCATGCTTTTATATTCAGTTATCATGATGAAAAATAAAGGATGTTAAGATGAATAAGTTGCACCATTTTGTTGAAAATTATATGCAAAATAAGTATTTCCCTAAATTTAAATCATGTTTTCTTTGTATAGATATCACATTTTTTTTCCTTAAACATATATTTCATTAATCTAAAATAGTTTTTATAGTGATTAGCATGCTCAAGAAATGTTCCAATTTCTGCTGCTCCAACTTTTCAAACTATAAAATCAAATAATCTCTGAGGCCACATGTGTTTCAGATTCAAAATAAAAGATAACTTTTTATTGCTCATACTTTTAATGTGTTAATTTAAGGATCTTAATTTGCCAGTTGAAAGTCGTCTAACATTTATAGCAGAAACTAAAATGAATCCAATGGAGTGGTCATCATAATTTTAGCTATAACTACCATCAACACCAGTTGTAACCCAGTGATCAAGAGTTAACATCTCATTTCAACCAACTACGAACAGCTCTTCTCTTTTATCATGGTGCTCAGTTGTCCTCAAATAGTCTGTGAAGCTGAGGACTGCTGCAGTCTGCTGAGATGATGCAAGTGTGAAGCCTGCTGTTTCAGTTAGCGATCGCTTTTGAGGGGGGGAAAAATATTGACACAGGTTCCTGTGGTTGATATCTTGTACATTTCACTTCAGTTTCAGTTTTTATTTGGATTTGCATGAGTTTCAAACCAGGTGAAAAATCATTTCATTATGGCCCAGCGGGAACAAAAAATAATTTCACTGAAGCCCAGCTGGTTTGAAAAATGCAATGACAGAAAATCAGGTAGGTTTTATATGTTGGCAGCTTTGGAAATGGAAGCTTTACATATCTCTGACTACATTTAAATTAGGAGTTATAGTAAAGTTACAAGTTGCACCCAATTCTAGTGATCATACTGTAATTCTGAAACTATTTCAATTTTATAGCTAGTAGGACTGGTTTGGCAATGTTTCTTTCCATCAAATGCTTCCCAGGTGGTGCTAGTAGTAAAGAACCCTCATGTCAATGCATGAGGCATAAGAGACCTAGGTGTGATCCCTGGGTCCAGAAGATTCCTTGGAAGCATGGCAACATGCTTCAGTTTTCTTGCCTAGAGAATCCCATGGACAGGGGAACCTGGTGGACTATGATCCATAGGATCACAAAGGGTCAGAAATGACTGAGAGACTGAGCAAGCAAGCATGCATGCAAGCACTTCCCATTAGCCTCACAGGGGGGCGGTTTAGGAACAAGGGTAAAGCTCTGCAGTCATTCTAAGTCTTGGTCACAAAACTGAGAATATAATCTGTTATTCACACATCACATTGCTTATTTATCCTTCAGTAAATATCAGAAGGTTTGATTTCTGCATCCTAAACTTATGAAATATTAGTAAACATAAAGTATTGATTATGTTACTTCTTTTACAAGTTTGTGATTAGTGGTCTTTAGACAACTGTCATTTTCTCTGTATCTCCTTTTCTCTAAGACTTTTCAAATTATATAAAAATTAGGGTGATGAGATTAAGTACACTTTCAAAATAAGTACACAATTAGTGTATACTTCTATACATCATTAAATTCTCATCATATTTAAAGGGCCAAATAAACTAAAGTTGATTTAATCTGAACCACCTCTCCTTCATTTTGGGAGTTAGCTGTAAACACATATTAACTTCATGACTGTTCTAACAGGCATCATTGCTAGTTAGGTTTAGATTTCCCCAAAGCACTGCAAATTAAGATGAGGTGACAGAAACTAGAGCTATCACGTCTAATTCACTTATTCATTCATATAAGTTCATTAGGAAAACTAAACCAAGAAATTTAAATTCATTTCATAATATATTCTACCACACAAATCATATAAAACAATTAAGAAAACAGCCTTCACTATTTAAAAAGAATCGAAATATGTAGCCTGTTATCTAAATACAATGAAGATCAGTCAATCAATTTGCTTTTATCCCACTTATATTCATAAACTTCTTGTGTTCTTTAGTCTTTGTCTATCTGTCTCACACTTTCATAATCTACAGATGCTTGAATTTTAACTGTTGTATAGATTCTTCATCACAATTACTTACAACATATTTTAAACTGGTCTCAGTTATGTCAAATTCAAGTCAAATTTTTTTGTTTGAGTAAATTTTGTAAAATTCTCAACTGCTTTCTCATCTTTACTCTGAATCAAAATCTCTTGTATTGATAGTTTTGTAACTTCCTCCTTCAACATTAAATTAAGATATATGTACTGAGGGCCTACTGTGTGTCATGCACAGTTTTAAGTGTTGCTCAAACAGATGAATATGACAAATTCCTGTTCTCAAGAACTTTCCAGATGAATATAAAGAAGTTGTCTGATTACTAAAATGGACTAGGATCATAGTAGAAAATATGATCAGTTCTCTAGCGTGTAAGAGAACAGTGTGAAATTAGGCTTCCTATGGAAGGTCATCCTGGCCCTGAGCTGAAGAAGACTCAGCCATATTCAGGGACAACTTTCTTATCAGCAAAAACGAACTGGAACTGCCTTTTACACTGGAATCTCTGAGTGGCCAGCCCCTTCCTAATTAACTCATTCAGGTCCTTGCTTTTTCCAAGAAAATGTCAGCACTTTAAAATTTGACATTTTAAAGGAACCGGAGCATTTTGACATCAAATCAAATATATGTTAATTAAAATTAGCCAGTGAAATGTCACAAAGATAAGTGAGGCAAAAGGATCTACTTTTTCTCTCCGAGAGTTGCAGCAAATTGTTTAATAAGGGAAAATAAATAAAGAACTAGGTGTAAGAGATTGCTAGACTTTTATTTCCTTAAAGAGAGGGACAGAGCTGCCTAATGCTGCTATAATTTCTTAATTTACTGATTCAGTATAATTTTTTTTTTAATTTCTGAATATAGTTTGCAATTACTTTTTTTTTTTTTACTTTTGCCTAGGAGCTATTTTGTAAATACCAAAACAAAAACATAGGCAAACAAAAAACTGTTTAAAATTTAGCATGAATCTTGGAAGAAAAGGATTGGAAGGTCATAATGTTACAACATTGAGGGAACTGATCCTTATAACAAGCTCATATATTTTTCTTATTTCACTTCAGACATATGAAAATGTCTCAAAACCCCACGCCAGTATGCAGATCAGTACTGAGGCACACTTGTCTAGGTCATCAATCCCCAGTCAATCCCGAACATCTGCAGCAGATGGTGGAAACAGGAAGCTGAGGATTGTGGAAACTTCTCTTCTGTAGGGCTGCGGTGACTACCGCATTGCCGCTCTGTGTAAGGAAGTTTCACTCTATGTTCTTTTTGCCAACAACAACAAAGCCTGGCACTCACCATCTGTCTCTACAAGGATTAAGTCATTAGCCACTGCAGCCGCTAACCTTCAACACACCCTGAAAGGAGTTCGGGGTGAAGATCGGGAAAGAGACATTCTGTGCTCTGGCAGAAGAAACTTTCAGACAGATATTTTCTGGAGAATAATTTATGAGCTTAATTCTTCAATCTCCTCATATCTAGAAAATCACTAAAATAATTAACAATGACATTGGCTCCTTTCGAGTAGCAGCAAGCTTCTGCCAAAATGTGTGCTTGACTGCACCATACCCCTCTCCACTAAAATAATATATAACACTGACCTCCCCGCTACCTCTTTGATTAGTTTGTCGGAGCTATTGGAAATGCTGCCTCCAAGGTTATAATCTTCATTTTTTCCCAAATAAAATGTAACTCATAGCACTCATGTTGTGCATTTTTTTCAGTCAATACTTTCATATATACCTGCCACTATGTTTGGAGAGGTGGAGTTTTCCATTTATGTCATACTTCTTTGTATACAAGCAGTATTTTATAATATCTGGACCATAAGCAGAGCAGATATTGAAATTGTCTAGCACCTATAGTAGGGACTTCCCAGGTGGCTCAGTGGTAAAGAATTTGACTGCCAAGCAGGAAACACAGGTTTGATCCCTGGGTCAGGAAGACCCCCTGGAGAAGAAAATGGCAAACCACACCAATATTCTTTCCTGGGAAATCCCATAGACAGAGGAGCCCAGTAGACTACAGTCCATGGGGTTGCAAAGAGTAGGACATGACTGAATGACTAAACAAAGTGAAGCACCAAGAGGAGTATAAAGTATCTGATGTTTACCAGGGTATGATTACTACTTACATTTTATATCTTGAATTAACCTAATGGTTCCCATTTCTTCTTACTAACTTGCTTTCACTAATTCACACTTCAGAATATTTCAGCACAATTTTTGAGATTGCCTAAAAGTTTCTTACTACTTCTTTGGGAAAGTCTGCTGATAATAAAAGAAAAAAAGAATGCTGTTCGTCTTAATACAAAATTTTGTACGATAAATGATATAAATAAGCAAACAGAAGTAAACATCAATTATAACGTTTAATTTACAGTAAGCACAATTGAGACCACATGGAAAAGACGAAGGAGGTCACATTAGTAAGAAATGACAATCTTTTATCCTTTCTAAATATGTGTCTCATAATAAAATATAATGGGTTCATCAGTACTATTTTTCCAGATCCTCTTTCTCTATATATATATGTATATATATATATATACACATTTGTATATGCCATTTGTTTTTTCTCTTTCTGACTTTACTCTTTATGACAGGCTGTAGGTTCATCATGGGGTCAGAGGAAGGTTCAAAAGGGAGGGGACATATGTGTACTTATGACTGATTCACAGTGTAGTATGGCAGAAACCAACACAACACTGGAAAGCAATTATCTTCAAATTAAAAAAAAATAAAAACATAATGTCCAAAATGACAAAATATTTTGATGACAAAATACTATTTCAGTGATGTATCACTTGACCATTATACATATTCCATATTAGAGGTCCACTGATGTAAGACAATGAATTTGAAACAGATAGGCCAAGTTCATGAAATCCTTAGACAATATGTGGTCTTTCATAATGCAGAAAATAAGGTAGAGCCTCATAATGAATTGTGTAATGTAAAATGCACATCTCAGAATGTAGCTTTGTTAGAAGATCATATCTATTGCATGTTGGTTAAAGTTGTCACCCATACATTTATTGAACAATGTAGCACACTCATTATAAAGTAAATAATCTCTCAATTAAAAATAATCTTCCAGACCAGTGTCCTCTAGCACAGATCATAACTCCCTGACTATGGAACTCACCACCCTGAACTCCCTTCTGCTAGTCTCTCTCCCATTACTAATCCTTTTCCTTCTTTTCTTTCACGAACAATGACCCACCTTCTACATCACTCTCTCCTCTAGGTCTAAAACTCCACCCAGCAGACCCTGAAAAACTTTGGGAGGATAGCACCCTAGAGAAGTCTTGATACCATTGTTTTGTTGGCATACCTGTGCGTTACCTTTACTACCATGATGATATTAAATATAAAAGGGCAGTGACATTAGAAAATATGATATTCAGTCCAAGATCTCATTATCAGCTATCACTTCTCAAAGGAAATTTTGCTTTGATTTATGCATCTATTCTTAGGCATGAAATTTTCTTAAGAAAAAAAACTATAGAGCAAAAATAAATGTCATTATTGAATCACTGTGCTGTGCTTAGTTGCATTCAACTCTTTGCAACACCATGGGCTGTAGCCTTCCGGGCTCCTCTGTCCATGGGGATTCTCCAGGCAATAATACTGGAGTGGGTTGCCATGTCCTTCTCCAGGGAATCTTCCCAACCCAGGGGTCAAATCCAGGTCTCCCTCAATGCAGGCAAATTCTTTACTGTCTGAGCCACCAGAGAAGCCCAAGAATACTGGAATGGGTAACCTATCCCTTTTTCAGAGGATCTTCCCCACCCAGAAATCAAACCAGGGTCTTCTGCATTGCAGGTGGATTCTTTACCAGCTGGGCCACATGGGAAGCTCATTGAATTACTAGCTCTGCTCAAAATCAAATAAATGGTAATATCTTGTATTCAGTGATATATTCAGTTCAGAATAGGTAGGGTCTTCCCTGGTGGCTCAGTGGTAAAGCACCCAGTTATCAGTGTAGGAGATCTAAGAGACATGGGTTAAATCCCTGGGTTGGGAAAATCCCCTGGAGAAGGAAATGGCAATGCACTCTAGTATTCTTGCCTGGGAAATACCATTGACAGAGGAGCCTGGCAGGTTATGGTCCAGAGGTTCCATAAGAGATGAGCATAGTGACTAAAAACAAACAAACAACAACAACCAAGAAATAGACACAACAGGATATATTCAGTCTCCTGAGAAACCACATCATGTAAACGACAAGTTTTAAAATTTGTGGGCACATTAAGAATCACAGTTAAGGCGAAACTAAGATGGCGGAGGAATAGGACGGGGAGAACACTCTCTCCCCAATAAATATACCAAAAGAACTTTTAAAGGCCGAGCAAACTCCAAAAAACAGGAACTGAATGCTGGCAGAGGACATCGGGCATCTGGAGAGGCGACTCACTGCCGACGTGAGGAGTAACAGTGAGGAAACCTAGACTCACCCACCAGAAAACCACACAAGCCTTTCCATCCAGGAAACTTCGACAAACCACACATCCAACCCCTCCCATAGAGAGGAATCCCCACAATAAAGGGACAACACAGCAAGATAAACAAGATGAAAAGGCAGAGAAATACCCAGCAAGTAAAGGAACAGGATAAATAACCCCTAGACCAAACAAAAGACGAAGAGATAGGAAGTCTACCTGACAAAGAATTCCGAATAATGATAGTGAAAATGATCCAAAACCTGGAAAATAAATTGGAGTTGCAGCTCAATAACCTGCAGGCAAGGATTGAGAAGATGCAGGTAAGCTTTAACAAGGACTTAGAAGAAATGAAAAAGAGACAAAATACAATGAATAATGCAATAAATGAGATCAAAAACACCTTGGAGGGAACCAACAGTAGAATAACAGAGATAGAAGACAGAATAAGTGAGGTAGAAGACAGAATGGCAGAAATAAATGAAACAGAAAGGAAAAATGAAAAAAGAATTAAAAGGTGTGAGGACAATCTTAGAGACCTCTGGGACAATATTAAACGCACCAATATTCGAATCATAGGAGTCCCAGAAGAAGAAGACAAAAAGAAAGACCATCAGAAAATTCTTGAAGAGATAATTGTAGAAAACTTCCCTAAATTGGGGAAGCAAATAGCCACTCAGGTCCAAGAAACACAGAGAATCCCAAATAGAATGAACCCCAAGCGGGACACCCCAAGACACATATTAATCAAATTGGCAAATATCAAATACAAAGACCAAATATTAAAAGCAGCAAGGGAGAAGCAAAAGATAACTCACAAGGGGAATCCCATAAGGATAACAGCTGATCTCTCAACAGAAACGCTTCAGGCCAGAAGGGAATGGCAAACCATACTTAAAGTCATGGAAGAAAACAATCTACAACCCCGACTACTGTACCCAGCAAGGATCTCATTCAAATTTGAAGGAGAATTCAAAATTTTCTCAGACAAGCAGAAACTGAGAGAATTCAGCAACACCAAACCAGCCCTCCAACGAATGCTAAAGGAACTTGCCTAGATAGGAAACACCGATGGGATAGATAATCTGGAACCCAAAACAATAAAATAAATGGCAACGGGACCATACTTATCAATAATTATCTTAAATGTAAACGGGCTGAATGCCCCAACCAAAAGACAAAGATTGGCCGATTGGATACAGAAACAAGACCCCTATATATGTTGTCTATAAGAGACCCACCTCAAACCTAGGGACACATATAGACTGAAAGTTAAAGGCTGGAAAAAGATATTCCATGCAAATAAAGACCAAAAGAAAGCAGGAGTGGCAATACTCATATCTGATAAAGTAGACTTTAAAATAAAGGCAGTGAAAAGAGATAAAGATGGACATTACATAATGATCAAAGGATCAATCGAGGAAGAAGAAATAACAATTATAAATATTTATGCACCTAACATAGGAGCTCCACAATATGTAAGGCAAATGCTAACAAGTATGAAAGGGGAAATCAACAACAACACAATAATAGTGGGAGACTTTAATACACCACTCACACCAATGGATAGATCAACTAGACAGAAAAGTAACAAGGAAATTCAAACTTTAAATGAAACAATAGACCAACTAGACCTAATTGATATCTATAGGTCATTCCACCCCAAAACAAGGAATTTCACCTTTTTCTCAAGTGCACACGGGACCTTCTCCAGGATAGATCACATCCTGGGCCATAAATCTAACCTTGAAAAATTCAAAAATATTGAAATCATCCCAAGCATCTTTTCTGACCACAATGCAGTGAGATTAGATATCAACTACAGGAGAAAACCTCTCAAAACTTCCAACATATGGAGGCTCAACAACACGCTGCTGAATAACCAACAAATCACAGAAGAAATTAAAAATGAAATTCAGTTATGCATGGAAACGAATGAAAATGAAAACACAACAGCTCAAAACCTATGGGACACTGTGAAAGCAATGCTAAGGGGAAAGTTCATAGCAATACAAGCTCACCTCAGGAAACAAGAGAAAAATCAAATAAATGACCTTACTATACACCTAAAGCAACTAGAAAGGGAAGAGATGCAGAAGCCCAGGTCTAGTAGAAGGAAAGAAATCTTAAAGATCAGGGCAGAAATTAATGCAAAGGAATCAAAAGTGACCATAGCAAAAATCAACCAAGCCAAAAGCTGGTTCTTTGAGAAGATAAATAAAATTGACAAACCGTTAGCCAGACTCATCAAGAAACAAAGGGAGAAGAACCAAATCAACAGAATTAGAAATGAAAACGGAGAGAACACAACAGAAAACACAGAAATACAAAGGATCATAAGAGACTATTATCAGCAACTATATGCAAATAAACTGGACAATTTGGATGAAATGGACAAATTCCTAGAAAAGTATAACTTTCCAAGACTAAACCAGGAAGAGATAGATAATATTAATAGACCCATCACAAGCACGGAAATTGAAACCGTAATCAGAAATCTTCCAAAAAACAAAAGCCCAGGACCAGATGGCTTCACAGCTGAATTCTACCAAAAATTTAGACAAGAGCTAACACCTATTCTACTCAAACTCTTCCAGAAAATTGCAGAGGAAGGTAAACTTCCAAACTCATTCTATGAGGCCTCCATCACCCTAATTCCAAAACCCGGCAAAGATGCCACAAAAAAAGAAAACTACAGGCCAATATCACTGATGAACTTAGATGCAAAAACCCTCAACAAAATTCTAGCAAATAGAATCCAACAACACATCAAAAAGATCATACATCATGATCAAGTAGGCTTTATCCCAGG
>ML661338.1:34215519-34416903 GCA_007570785.1 Antilocapra americana | reverse complement strand
AAAAAAAAAATACTACTATATAATCCCACTGGTAGGAATGAAGAAGTAGAAGTGAAGGGAGGTACAGAATTACTTCCAAATCTCACAGCTAGTGGGTGGAAAGAAAAGGACTTGAACACAGGTCTTTTGGAGCTCATTTCTGGGCTCTTGTCGATCCATATTGAACTTTTGGAGCATAACTTTACCTTTGAGATCATCAAGTAGCCCGGCTACACTGCAGGCAAATGACCAGAAATTCCCCCTTACTCAGGTGAGGAGACACAGGGGTCCTGAGAATGACAAGAGAGCTGCAAGTTCCCAGAAAAGGGACAAGGAGGCCTCAGAGAGCTTGGGCTTAGCAACCAGAGGCAGTCAGGACTATGGACTCTGCTGCAATGTTGAATCATATGCTTCAAAGAATAAGACTAAAGAATTTTCACCTTCATGACCATCATTACAGAGGCAACGTCAGACCAGCCACTAAACCATGGGGACTGGCAAGGTGTCCGCTCATGACCATATGAAATCTCATAGCCACCTTCTACCCTGAGGAAGGCAGATAGAGCTCTGGAAGACTAAACATTTATGGGAAAGAGACCGAGTCCCTTCAAAGAGCTGAAACTGAGCTGACTTTCACTGTTGAATTCCTCTTGTCCACTCCTCATTGCAAAGAAGAAGAGCGAAATCAGAGTCATGGTAGGAAATAAAGAAGCTGTGTTTTATCACAGTGGGGTCTTGGTGCACACTTGAGCATGACATTTCCTAAAGCTCATTGAGAATTTATTTGTTAATCCCTACAAACAGAGAGGGCAAAAAGAGAGCATAATGTCTCCAGAAGAAGTACAGATTTGTCTATGACAAATCGTTGTGTTTTCATTCAAAGAATATTTTTAACTGCTTACTATAAGTTAGGCCTTGGAAATAGTGAGCAAAACAGAAAACATAGTGAGCTCACTATACAAAGTGAAGCTGAGGAGTTTGGTAACTTGCCCAAGGTCAAATAATTAATAAACTAAAGTGTAGAGCCAGGATCTAAACTTATTTATGTCTGATTCCAAAGCCCATCGTCTTTCTGCTCATCCTATTAGTTGAGTATGAACTGGAAAAATACAGAACTTTATGCCTGTGGCTCTTTTCTCAAAAATAAACAGCAGAAATTTATATCCAAAAAAAAAAAAAAAGAATCACAGTTAAAGAATTGTAGAAAATAAAGGAGTACTTTATGGCAAATAAATAGGGAAACAGTGGCTGACTTTTTCTGGGCTCCAAAATCACTGCAGATGGTGACTGCAGCCATGAAATTAAAAGATACTTACTCCTTGGAAGGAAAGTTATGACCAACCTAGACAGCATATTAAAAAACAGAGACATTACTTTGCTAACAAAGGTCCATCTAGTCAAGACTACTGGACTATAAACAAAGCTGAGTGCCAAAGAATTGATGCTTTTGAACTGTGGTGTTGGAGAAGACTTGAGAGTCCCTTGAACTGCAAGGAGATCCAACCAGTCCATCCTAAAGGAGATCAGTCCTAGGTGTTCATTAGAAGGACTGATGTTGAAGCTGAAATTCCAATACTTTGGCCACCTGATGCAAAGAACTGACTCTTTGGAAAAGACCTTGATGCTGGGAAAGATTGAAGGCAGGAGGAGAAGGGGACAACAGAGGATGAGATGGTTGGATGGCATCATCAACTCAACGGGCATGAGTTTGGGTAAACTCCAGGAGTTGGTGATGGACAGGGAGGCCTGGTGTGCTGCAGTCCATGAGGTCACAAACAGTCGGACATGACTGAGTGACTGAACTGAACAGAGAGTTTTTCATAATATGAATATGATCTCTAGATGACTCCACTAAATTTAGAGGGGCTTATTTACAAAAGCAGGTCCCTGGATCCCAGTCTAGACCTATACAATCCAAGTAACTGAAAGAGAGATCTGGAATTTGTGTACTGGAGTGGGTTGCTTTGCCCTCCTTGAGGGGATCTTCCTGACCAGAGATCAAACCTGAATCTCTTATGTCGCCTGCATTGGCAGGTGGGTTCTTCACCACTAGCCAGATGCTTATTATGCACTCTAAATTGGAGTTTACATGAAGGTTATGGCTTCCTACAAAACCCAGGATCCTTTAACTCTCAGTAGACTTGTCAGGTTCTGAAGTGGTGGCCACCACACCATTGTCAGACCCCACTGGTTCCTCATCAAGGTCTTCCTTGGCTGCAAGCCATTCACAGGACTGAGCTGTCAATTTGAGTGTATACAACATCAGCTGCATCATCATAAATGTTGGCATGTGTCAGCACAGGAGAAAAAATTCTTAAAGATTCCTAAAGAAAAAACCTTTAAAAATTCTCAAAAATTTCTCTGATGATATATATGAAGTCACTAGTCATGTCTGACTCTTCGTGACCCCATGGACTATACAGTCCATGGAATTCTCCAGGCCAGAATACTGGAGTGGGTAGCCTTTCCCTTCTCCAAAGGATCTTCCCAACCCAGGGTTTAAACCCAGGACTCCTGCATGGCAGGCAGATTCTTTACCAACTGAGCTATACAGAGATTCTATTTGATTTGTTTTCCTTGACATTTTCTGTTTCAGAATGAATAACAGAAATTGTTCTCTTGAAGACATTTGTAGTCTGATCAAACTAGGCTTAAAATCACTAATTTACTAAATATATAATTACTAAAATAATTATACAAATTTAGAAATTGTTAGGAATCTTTAAAGAAATATACATTACACTTAGGTTTCAACTCTTTGTTCAGCCAGATTAAATATGTGTTTTTCCACAATAGAGACATTTCCAAAACATATACACAACATGGAAAATACACAGGTAAATATAGGAATTGTACTTTAACTTATATTTTTATTTTAAAAGGAAAAATTGATTTGTCTATGTTGTTTTGTTCTTAAAGTGTTACCTAGACTTGTCTCTCTTTTATTAAATTCAAGACTTGGTGTTTATCAACAGTATTTTATCAGTTTTCCAGGCCTGTTTGCTGCCCTTTGTTATTCCCTTACAGCTCATGTTATCGGTTTCATCTCCTCTATGGGTAGCACCTATGCAGTCATAGGGCAATTTAGGAAATTGCTCCTGGTTTTGATTCCTGGCCCCATTTCATTTCTTGAAATTTGACTAAATTCCCAGTTTCTTTCCAATTTCCTCACATTCTGTTTTTCACCCTCTTTTGACTATTTCTTTATGTTTGTTTCCCATATAATGGTTTGCCAGTTTTCAAATTTTCATTTTCTAAAATTCACAGTATTTCTTAGTGCTCTTTTACTGTCATGGGTTATGGGACAATACCAGTTTTGCACAGCCCAACATAAGATCCAATTCAAGAGAACTAATGGCCTATAATGAAGAGTTACTTTAAAGGGAAAACAAAAGACAAGTGCAAAAAGAATATTATAAACTTTGTGTTTCTTTTCTTTCTTTTTTAGGGAGAATAAGCTGCTTTTCTTTTTGAGGCCTGATAAACATAAATATTTGTTAAAACAAATTATTTTCTCTAGCAGTAGACCAGCATTAAACATGTTTTATTTTATAATGCAAATTGACAGTACTTTCCAACTTTCTGACAAAGCAGTCAGGCTATCAAGAAATTAGCACACTACTCTTCTCACTCTAGTTTAGACGAATAACTCGGCAATTAAAAGAAGACATTTATTGTGTTTTGCAGCCCAGTGAGCTTTATAACAACTGCTTGAAAAGACAAAAACGAATTCTTAAGAAAAAAGTGACTCTAGTTCTTCTATTGAAATACAGAAGTTATACATCAGGGATAGGATGTGTATCATCATTGGTGTGTAAGAATTAAAATTTCCACTATAGGATATTCTATTTAGCTTGTTTGCAAAAGAAACATAACTAAAAATATCATGTTGATATTTTTTAGGCAATATGTGAGATCTCAGGGCAATTGCTTTATATGCTGTGTAGCTTTTAAATATTACTAGTATATTTTGATTGAAAGATGCACAAAAAAATCATGACTAATATAATGAACATATATTAAATGTAAAATACATTCTTAAATATATTATGGACTTTAAAATGAAGCTTGTCAAATATTCATTACCTAACAAACACAGATTGAGTGCATTCTATATAAGGTGTACTGCTTGGTACTGGTCAATGTGTGACGTTATGGAGCTCAAAGTTTGGGTGGATAGAGAAAGATACATTTGAAGTTATGGTGCAATGCAATTAGCAGTTTGATAGTGACATGTCCATGGTGACATGTAAGCATAGAAGACGTTTGCTAGGGGGTAAAGATTAGCAAATGCCTATCTCTGACTAAGTGAATTTGAGCTGTGATTTAAAGGGTTAACGTGTTGAAGGGCAGGCTTCCCTGGTGGCTCAGATGGTAAAGAATCTGATGGCATATAAATGACCCAATCAAAAAATGGGCCAAAGAACTAAACAGACATTTCTCCAAAGGAGACATAGAGATGGCTAAGAAACACATGAAAAAATGCTCAACATCACTCATTATCAGAGAAATGCAAATCAAAACCACAATGAGGTACCATCTCATGCCAGTCAGAATGGCTACTATCAAAAAATCTACAAATCATAAATGCTGGAGAGGGTGTGGAGAAAAGGGAACCCTTTTACACTGCTGGAGGGAATGCAAACTAGTATAGCCACTATGAAGAGTAGAGTGGAGATTCCTTAAAAAACTGGAAAAAGAACTGTCATACGACCCAGCAATCCCACTGCTGGGCATACACACCACAGAAACCAGAATTGAAAGGGACGTGTACCCCAGTGTTCATCATAGCACTGTTACATTAGCCAGGACATGGAAGCAACCTGGGTGTCCATCAGCAGACAAATGGGTAAGAAAGCTGTGGTACATATACACAATGCAACATTACTCAGCTATTAAAAAAGAACACATTTGAATCAATTCTAATGAAGTGGATGAAACTGGAGCCTATTATATAGAGTGAAGTAAGTCAGAAAGAAAAACACCAATACAGTATATTAACGCATATATATATATATATATGGAATTTAGAAAGATGGTAACCATGATCCTATATGAGAGACAGTGTAACAGACAGAGATATAAAGAACAGACTTTTGGACTCTGTGGGAGAATGTGACGGTGGGATGATTTGAGAGAATAGCATTGAAACATGTATATTACCATATGTGAAATAGATCACCAGTCCAAGTTTGATGCATGAAACAGGCCACTTGAAGCTGGTGCACTGGGACACCCCAGAGAGATGGGATGGGGAGGGAGGTGAGAGGGGAGTTTGGGATGGGGGACACTTGTACACTCATGGCTGATTCATGTCAAGGTATGGCAAAAACCATCACAATATTGTAAACTCATTAGCCTCCAATTAAAATAAATAAATAATTTTTCTTTTCTTTTCTTTTTTTTTTTTTTTTTAAAGAATCTGCCTGTAATGCAGGAGATCCTGAGTTTAGTCTTTGGGTGGGGAAGCTCCGCTGGAGAAGGGAATGGCAACCCACTCCAGTATTCTTTCCTGGAGAAGTCCATGGACAGAGGAGCCTGGCGGGCTACAGTCCATGGGGTTGCAAAGAGTCAGACATGACTGAGTGACTAACACACCTCTTGGGTTTATGTTGAAAGGCAAAAATAAGGGCTTTTCAGGAAAATTTTATAGTTTATCGATAAACTGTCAAGGAGTCATGTAGATTTTGATGCAGTATAAGAAAAGTACTGTTTTGGAACTGTAATATAGAGTGTTAAGAGACTTCCTGGTGGTAAGTAAAAGTGGAAAAGCCATCTGGAAGTAGATTTATAAAAAGTCTCTGTAATACACAAGGGAACTTTAACATAGGCCAAGAAACATTGTAAAATATACTAAAGTGATAATTGATCAAATATTTGTTTCAGAAAGCAATTCTGCATGCAATTAGGAAGATGGTGCCAAAGGAATGACACTAGAAGAATACAAGTGACAAGATGTTTTTGTAATAGTACAAATGATTATTAAGTATAAATTAAAAGGCTAACAAAAAGGGGGAAGATTTGAAACACATTTTAACACTTAGAATAATACTACTTAGCATTCTGTATTTAAATGACTCCTTAAATGAATGGAAAATGAAATAAATATATGAATAAACAAAACAGAATAAAACATTTTAATTATTCAGAGAAGCTGAGAAATGCTCTATATTCTAGAATAAAGGGGAATAAAATTATGGGTGACTTGTTTCCTAAAAAATAGGATACCAATGTTTCTTTCCATCCTTGTAAATGCATACTCATCTTCTCACCAAGAGGTACAGTATAACTCCCCTCATGCTGAATATAGTTTAATCTCGTGGCTTGTATTGACTTCTTTAAGAATTATATTTAAGTATTCAAGAATTTATGTTTAAGAATTATACAAGTTGAAGGTAATGAATATACAGCTCAAATTATAAACAGATGAGTCAAGACTTGGAATTTCATCTAAAGTAATAACTGTTCACTGCTTGAGGTTAAATTTTGCATCACTGATTTTACTGTGTGGCAGCTTTAATTAAATAAATCACCACCTAGTGCTTAAACTCAGTTGGCTTTCCTTTTTGGCAGAAACTTTTTAAAAAATATTTCTCCAGTTATGATTAATGTCATCATACTCCTACCACTCTTGCACATTACTTGTGCCTCTAGCAAGCACTTAGACATTATTCCCTCGAATTATAATTTCTTATTATCCTGTGTATATGACATGATCCTTTAAGTCTAGATCATGGTTGTTACAGGTTCAGTGTATTTCTCTGCATATAAAATTGAAGAAAGTATTCACAGTTAGGAAACTAGACTCCTAGCTCCCTGAATTCAAAAGAAGATAATGTGCTCTTTAAAATAGATATATAAATATGTACATATGTCTCACATATAACTCTAAGTTTATTTTCAAAAAAATAAATAAGGATAGACTATTCCATATAAAATAGTCTCATATCACATAAATTAAGTCTGAAAACATAAAGTTTGGAAAATGAGTGAGATGAGAAATTTGAAAACAGACAAAATTGTCTTCTCTTCTACTTCCACATGAAGTATTTATCTTAACAAATATATCACATTAAAAAAAACTATTTAAATATATTTCTTAATATATAAATGTAAGTTATCTTCCAATGTAATATAATTTTCTTGAGATTGGTAAATCTTAACTGAAAATTAGAGTAGTTACTTACAAAAGGAAGAGGAGACCAAGGCAGTAAATGCTTTGGATGGATACTTAAGTTCTTAACTTCATTTAGGATGTCAAATAAATATTTATAGTCAATATGTGAACAAAATTAAGAATAGATCTTACTAAACTTACTGAAAACTAAAAAACATTATGTTGTTAAGAAATGCTTTTATTGCTCTTAATAACTTTTTACAAATTTATTGATCAACTGCACGCATTTAATCTGTACAATATCATTAATTGTGATGAATGTTTAAACCCACGGAACCTCAAAAACAATGAAGATAAAGTTCCATCCACATCAGAATTGCTTGCCTTTTCCTCTGGATCTTCCTTTTTGCCTGTGGGAAATGGATTTCAGCTGATGCCTGTGGGGTTTCAGTTTGCTCCAGATATTCCTTTCATCACTGTCAGCTCTAGGGATGACTAGCTTGCTTAGCCAACATCCATTAGTCCATTATCATGCTAACCTTCCCTGATGGCTTGGTGGGTAAAGAATCCACTTGTAATGCAAGAGACAAAGGAGCTCAGGTTCAATTCCTGGGTCCTGGGTTGAGAAGATCCCCTGGAGGGAAAAATGGCAACCCACTCCTTATTCTTGCCTGGAGAATACCATGGACAGAGGAGACTGACTAGCTGCAGTCTATAGGATCGCACAGAGTCCAAGTACAAGCACTAAACACACATCCTTCTAATAAATCCCTCTATTTATACCAATACATGCACAAGTATATAAAGATATACACTGTTAGACAGATAGCAACTTGTTAATTTGAAGTAAAACAATTAAAGATACAAAATTAATCTGTAATGCACCCATAATATTAACTTGAAAAACTAAACCCTATCTGTTTTTGACTTCAACTAGAATGCGTGACATTCTTTAAGAAGCACAATTGTTCAATGTTCATATTTTGCAGCCAGAGGTGAAAAATAATTCTGTTATTAAAAGAAAAGCATCAGAAATGACTATGACATTTCTATATATCAGTCTTTTACATATGTAAGGCAAATGAGTTTTGTTCTAATAATTTTTTTCTGCTCTTTAATGTAAACTGGCTTGAAGTGAGTTGAATTTTGTCACAGTTTATATAAGGAATTATTATAAAGTGAGGTGTAAATGACATTAAGATTTCATAGGATTGTAAACAGAGCCTGGGAATTTAGACCATTAAGTTACGGCAGGACTGTCCTTCCGTTCTCAAGAAATATCATCCCCATATATACACAATATAGCCTTCACTCTGCCAAGGAACAATGAGATATAGTTATTTGGAACTGAAATATACTATACATTGAGTTGATCTCCCTTTATTTTAGGGGTAGTTCATTCCATTCATTTTTACTCCTGAAGTAAAGTAGAGAAAATGAATTCAGGTTTAGGATATAAATCTTCTATATTTTTGGATGTTTTACTATCTTATTTCTCTTAGGTTCAAAGAAGCTGGTTCAATGGTTAATTGATGTTTCTACCTCAAGTGTTAAACTCCCCTAAGAAAAGACAATGAAGTGACCTATTTTATATCCAAAAGTTGACAAACACTATACCTAAATTAGGGGAGAGATGCTTTTTTTCCTTTTTTTATTTAAAAGCATTTTGAAATGAGGTATATTACATTTTTAGAATTCAAACTAAATTCCACTGTAAGAAATTCTTCTAATTCAAACTAAATTCCACTTCAAGAAAATATTATACCTATGAAATTCAATAGGCTTGTTTTCAGACATTTTCTGTAATGTTATATGTAACAACTCAAGGGAAGTTGAACTGATAACTGCTTTCATATGTATTTTGCTCTGAAAACTAATCCATTTGGAAAAAACTTATATTAGCTCTTAAATCTTGGAGTCTCATTTTTTCCTCTCAGGGATTTGATGGGGGTAGATTTCTATGAAAACAGGAAATAGATGTTCTCAACAAGTCATTTTTTGCTTTGATTCTGTCATTAAGAAAATGTCATTGTGCCCAGGTAGCCAATGAGAAGAAACAAAATGGTAATAATTCCCTTCAGCACAGAATGTGATTCAATTCAGCTGTGTTTAAAAAGCCCATTTTCATCCTAAGATCATGTCCATAAAATATATACCCAGATAATTTTACTTTAAATATACTGAGAATTTTTGTAGCACTTTCATTTCTAGTCAAGATTTTCTTAAGCAGGATGTATGTGGTGATATTACAAATGACTTACCTAGAAAAATAGGGCCAACTGAACAAACTATTAACAATAGATTTTGACTTAGCTAATTTCCCAAGAGAATTTATATTTATGATACTATATTTTGAGTATCACCCTTAAACTGTTCAAATGAACATTGAAAATCTTGAGTTAAAGTCCTTTCAAAGACTTTATACAATTGTTACCCTTATTATGATGTCTGCTCTGTAACTCTCATGTTCCCAGGCCTCACATATGCATTTTCCATGATTTTAAGGCTGTTCATTGGAAGCATTATCATTAGCTATTAGCATTCTATGATCAATAATGAAATATTCACATTGGGTTTTGATGTCAGAAGACAAAGTCATAAATAGATTTGAAAATCTACAGCTTCCATCACATCATAACTCTAACAAAATTGCAACTTAAATTATCATTTATACATAGAGAAACAGGAATATGAATAATTACCTGTCTATGAAACATCAGTATCATGCCTCAACCTCACTAATATTTGTAATCAGGTACTTATGACCAGAGACTTAAACAGGGTTCTGTTTGATCTAAAAAATAATGGCTTCTACTAATAATTCAAACTAGTGAATACCTTTAAAAATGTTTGACACACCTATTTTTTCACATCAGATCAGAACAGTCACAAAGTATTTCTTTCCTGTGCCTTGGTTTGTGCATCCAGTCAGGACTCAATAGCAAAGCCACATCTCAGATCTTGAAATGCTCAGGTGAGGACAGCAATTCCTATGAGATTTTCAAGTACTGACATCATATCTCTTACCACCGAAGACTAACTTTCACTTCTACCTTTTCTCTAAATACTTGGGGTACATGTGTCTCTTTCAATTCTGATTTCCTCGGTGTGTATGCCCAGCAGTGGGATTGCTGGGTCATATGGCAGTTCTATTTCCAATCTTTATTCTTTTTTTTCTTTTTCTTTTTTTTTTATATTATTGTTTTTCCCATTACATTGTCATGATATCACCATGGGTTTACATATGCTTCCCCTCCGGGTCCCCCCTCCCTCCTCCCTTCCCCCCAGGAAATCTCGCTGCATCAGTCTCGAGCATCAATCCTGGGCTGGCGATTGATTAGACACATGACAATTAACATGCTTCAATGCCCTTCTCCCATATCATCCCACCCTTACCCTCATCCACAAAGTCCACAAGTCTATTCTATACATCTGCGTTCCTTTTGTTGTCTCCCATGTTGGGTTCTCATTACTGTCTTTCTAAATTCCATATATATGTGTTAGTATACTGTATTGTTGTTTTTGCTTCTGGCTTACTTCACTCTGGATAATGGGCTCCAGTTTCGTCCATCTGAGTAGAATTGCTTCAAATGATCTTTATTCTTAAGTGAACATTTATCAAGCTAAATATTGTGGACTGTATCACTAAGATAACAGAAAGAATAGATATTGAGGGTTACCTGCAGTCTCTAAAACAGTTAGGAATGCACTCCAGAATAGAATAGTATACTGGGGAATATTTTTAAAAAATAATATGACAGAATCAATAAAGGGAAAAGACCTTGATGCTGTAAAAGATTGAAGGCAAAAGGAGAAGGGGAAGTCAGAGGACGAAATGGTTGAATGGCATCACTGACTCAATTGACCTGAACTTGGGGAAACACCAGGAGATGGTGAGGGGCAAGGAGGCCTGGTGTGCTGCATGCAATGGGGTTGCAAAGAGTTGGAGATGGTTTAGTGACTAGGCAACAACAACAACAGCAAAATGATGTGTGCGATCTTCCAGTAACTTGATTTATAAGGAATCTGTTGTCTCCTTTTTTTTCCCTGGTTATTTCATCTGGATGAGGATGTAATGTAGGAGCTTCTGCAAGCAGAAATCTTTGAACCATGAGGTGACAGTTATAACTTTGTTGTTATTCAGTTGCTCAGTCATGTCCAAGTCTTTGTGACCGTATAAACTGCAGCATACTAGGCTTTCTTGTCCCTTACTATCTCGTAGAGTTTGCTCAAACTCATGTTCATTGAGTCAATGATGCCATCAACCATCTAATCCTCTGCCGCCACCTTCTTCTTTTGTCTTCAAACTTTCCCAGATTCACCGTCTTTTCCATTAAGTCTGCTCTTTGCATCATGGGGCCAAAGGATTGAAGCTTCAGCTTCAGTATAATTCCTTCCAATGAATATTCAGTGTTGCTTTCCTTTTGGATTGACTGGTTTAATCTTGCAGTCCAAGGGACTCAAGAGTCTTCTCTAGCACCACAGTTCCAAAGCAATGATTCTCCGATGCTTAGCCTTCTTTATGGTCCAACTCACATACATACAGAACTACTGGAAAAATGATAGCTTTGACTACATGGACCTTTGTTGGCAAAGTGATGTCTCTGCTTTTTTATACCATGTCTAGGTTGGTCATAGCTATAACACTGTTCAGTTCAGTTCAGTTCAGTCACTCATTCATGTCCAACTCTTTGCCACCCCATGGAATGCAGCACGCCAGGCCACCCTGTCCATTACCAACTCCTGGAGTTTACTCAAATTCATGTCCATTGAGTCAGTGATGCCATCCAACCTTTTCATCCTCTGTTTTTCACTTCTCCTCTGGCCTTTGATCTTTCCCAGCATCAGGGCCTTTTCAAATGAGTCAGTTCTTCCCATCAGGTGACCAAAGTATTGGAGTTTCAGCTTCAGCATCAGTTCTTCCAATGAGTACCCAGGACTGATCTCCTTTAGGATAGACTGGTTGGACCTCTTGCAGTCCAAGTCAGCGCTCAGCTTTCTTTATAGTCCAACCCCCACATTCATACATGATTACTGGAAAAACCAAAGCTTTGACTAGATGGACCTTTGTTGGCAAAGTAATGTCTCTGCTTTTTAATATGCTATCTAAGTTGGTCACAGCTTTTCTTCCAGGGAGCAAGCATCTTTTAATTTCATAACTGCAGTCAGCATCTGCAGTGATTTTGAGGC
This sequence comes from Antilocapra americana, assembly GCA_007570785.1. Classification (NCBI taxonomy): domain Eukaryota; kingdom Metazoa; phylum Chordata; class Mammalia; order Artiodactyla; family Antilocapridae; genus Antilocapra; species Antilocapra americana. The sequence goes on along the minus strand of ML661338.1, from coordinate 34,404,617 downwards.
CCCCCCAAAAATAAAGTCTGTCATCGTTTCTACTGTTTCCCCATCTATTTGCCTCAAAGGATATGAATATGATGGAAAGAGATGGGTTCTCTGATGGTAGAGGAATTGCGCTACAATTGCTGCACACTTTAACGGCAAACTTTGCTGATGTGGGATGAATACAAACATCCAGCCAGCTTTTAACCACTATTCAGGTTTTATTGTTTTTATTTGTCAGTTGAAATAATATATTTTGGCCCTATTCAATTTTCACTGTCTTAAACATTAAGGAACCACATAAAAGCATGATTTATGTGAAATTAATTCTGTCAAAACTTCACCTAATCCAGTTAGTGATTTATGCCTTGAGTTGACTTCAAAATTATCTTTTCTGTGTTAAAGTTTCAATCACATCTAAAAGAAATTGAAATTGAATAATGTCAATATTGTCTCAGTAGCATCAATCAATTTTATAATATTCAAATAAACTAGTTTGTTTGAGCTCTCTTCTGACATAATCCCCTATTTGTGGAAGGTGAGAGCTGGCCAACTACTAATGCTTTCTTGCTATTGGAAAGAAGACAAAATTTTGAGTTATTTGAGTACACAGCCAAAGACCAAAGTTCTGATAAACATGGTAACAGCTGAAAGTTTTTGACAGAAAATGAATTGCCAAGGTAAGAAAAAGGATGCTGTTAACTACTTTTCTCTGTAGAGAAAATTTTATGTATTTTGATAGTTTATATGTATAAAATACACCTTGCTCACAGTAAAAAAGAATCTATAAAATACAAAATGATTGTATCTAAACATTTATTCTGAGATACACATACACATATTTAATGGCTTCCCAGGTGGCTCAGTGTTTAAAAAAAAATGCAGGAGACATAGGTTCTATCCTTGTGTTGGGAAGATCCTTTTTAGTAGGAAATGGCAACCCAGCTCAGTATTCTTGTCTGGAAAATTGCAGACTTGGCATTTTTAGGACTTCTCTGCCATTGTAGGACTGAGCAGGCTACAGTCCATGGGGTCACAGAAGAGTCTTTCATGACTGAGTGACGGAGCATGTGTGCATACATTTAATATAATATATAATTTATGATAAAGTTGATGTGCTCCCTTTATTCACAAAATTTAGCTATATGCCACATGAACTAAAGTTAAATTGTCAGACATATAAATGTATCTCTTATTTTAAAATTTTCAGGATAATTTTCATCTGGAAATCAGAAGTGGAAAATTTTTCAATAGCAAAACTTCTAATGGACAGCTGGGCCTATTTTCCTCTGGGTCACAATCTTGACTGAATGAGAATTGTCCTTTTAACAATTTGTTGGATATAAGACAGAAATATATGTCATTTACATAGTTTTTATTTTTTATTAGTTATTTTATAAGGTACTTACTTTGAAATTTGGTTTAACTATGTTCCCTAGATATAGAGAAAGAAAAAAATAGAGAAAATTTTGTGATCCTGAATCAAATAACTGCATCACGTCAATAAATGAGTGAACTTAACCGAATTTCAATAATACAGAGTGTGTGTGCTATGTGCTTAGTCATTCAGCTGTGTCTAGCTCTTTGTGATTATATGGACTGTAGCCCACCAGGCTCCTCTGTCCATGCGGATTTTCCAGGCAAGAATACTGGAGTGGGTAGCCATGTCTTACTCCAGGGGATCTTCCCAACCCAGAGATCGAACCCAGGTCTCCCACATTGCAGGTGGATTCTTTACTGTCTGAGCCACCAGGGAAGCCCAAGAATACTGAAGTGGACAGCCTATGCCTTCTCCAGAGATCTTTACAACTCAGGAATCAAACTGAGGGCTCCTGAATTGCAGGTGAATTCTTTACCAGCTGAGCTACTAGGGAAACCCACTATATGATGGGTTATAGCTAATATGGAGGGCTTCCCTAGTGGCTCAATGGTAAAGAATCTGCCTGAGAATACAGGAGACACAAGTTTGATTCCTTGGTCTGGAAGATTCTCTTGAGAAGGAAATGGTAACCCACTCCAGTATTTTTGCCTGGGAAATCTTATGGACAGAGGAGCCTGGTGGGCTACAGTCCATGAAGTCACGAAAAAGCCAGACACAGCTTAGCTAGTAAACAACTTACATACTATGTTCTTTTAAACAAAAGAGAATTTTGCAGAATAATGTGCATGGTATGTTCCCATTTTTATAGAACATTAGTTAACACTTTCAAGCACTTCTCATATGAATCCACATTAAGAGATTTATACACATTACCCCATAAATTCTTATGTGAATTATGTGATAAAGGTTTTTTATCACTCATCAATGAATAAATGAGAAAGTGGAGGCAAAGAGAAGTTGAGTAATTTGCTCAAAGTTACAATAATAAAGAAGAGTGAAGCCACTTGAACATTAAAATTTTGAAAGCTTTGGAAGGGATCTGAAAGTCACTGAAATATAGCAGTTATTATATTCCCTAAGCCTCATGACGGCTTTTTTCAAATAAATAATATCGTTAGTTTTATGCTTACCGGTTTTATAACATTTGGTAAAGTCTCAAGAGTTTCTGGGGAGAAGGCAATGGCAACCCATTCCAGTAGTCTTGCCTGGAAAATCCCATGGAGAGAGAAGCCTGGTAGGCTGCAGTCCATGGGGTCGCTGAGGGTTGAACACGGCTGAGCGACTTCCCTTTCACTTTTCACTTTCATGCATTGGAGAAGGAAATGGCAACCCACTCCAGTGTTCTTGCCTGGGGAATCCCAGGGATGGGAGAGCCTGGTGGGCTGTCATCTATGGGGTTGCACAGAGTCTGACACGACTGAAGTGACTTAGCAGCAGCAGCAAGAGTTTCTGATGCAAAAAAAAAAAGGCAGACTTACTGATAAATCAAACATATATATGTGTGTGTATGTGTGTGTGTGTGCATTATTCACCCTTTTATAAGTAAAAGCTATCATTATAAATAATAGATCCAAATTTCTAAATCTTAAAAATATGCTTCACACAATATTAAATACAATAGTAAAATTCTTGAAAGAAAAATGTTACTGTTTTGAGAATTCCAGTGTGTGAATATTTACATCAAATAGCCATGTGGCCTTGTTTTCTTCCTTTCCATATAAGTTGCAACAGTGTCTGCATTGTGGAATGGGGGGCAGCACTCCTATTTCTGCAGAAAGAAACATTTTTATTTGAAGCATAGTGGAAAGCTGAACATTCAGAAATATATGAGTACTGAAAATATTATTTTCATATTCCCAGTCTGTAGAGGCAAAGTGAGTTTAATTTTGTATCCATCCAAGCAAAATTCTGAGTTAATACAAATTGAGGTAAACAAGATACAAGTTTTAAATAAAACCAAGAGAAGCAAAAGCAACCACTTTATTATATTTTATTGAAAGTTTTGTTTGTTATAAAAACACTTGCTTTGGGAGTAGGTTATGGGGATTTTGTTTGGGCTGTATTCTTGTTCCTCATTTAGAAAAGCTAAGGAAAATTTCCACCACTCTACCCAAAGTTGATTACATCAGCATATGTACTTTGATCCAAGAGGCCACTAATTTATTGGCTGGGCATTGAGTAAGTTCAGCAAGAGTTCTGTATAGGAGGAATAACATTTTTTACTGAATGATCAGAGCCTTGATCACAAATGCAGTGGAGGCAGAGACTTTGCTATATTAAGGGCTGTATCTCTTTGTTTTATAACAATGCCTGACAAAGAGTAGTGATTTGTTGAATAATAATAGATTTTAGGTAATTAGGGTGTAAAAAATGAGAAGAGAGCGGTAGCAATTTGTAGCAGGGACAGGAGCTGGAAGGTGAATTAAGATGACACATTAAACTTGAAACATTAGACGGGAATTGCTCTAGTTAAGTTGCAAAGTTGCAGGTTTGATTTAAAAGACGTTATGCGTTAGGTAAGGGAAGGCTATGGAGAACAGAGGGAAGCTAAAAGGTAGTAACTGTTATTCCACAAGCAGAGACTGAGAACAGCCTTGACAGATAATGAAGAGAAACTGACTTGCCAAAGAATGCTTATGATATGTAAATTGACCACTTTTAAAAGATAATTACTTCTATTAAGAAGGAATAGCTCCTGATGAAAAGGAAATAAGTTTAAAAAGAGAGAAAATGTGGAGAAAACAAAAATCCCTATAGATACTGTCATAGAGCTACTATTTTTTTTTCCTTAATTGTGGTTTGGTCTTCATTGGTTTTATCTATTTGCTGTTCTCAGAATATCCACAATAGTAAAATCTTGACTAATTTGTGTGACACACACATTTCCAAACCTTACAACCCCAAATAACTTATCACAAATATAGTGTAATTTAAAGGAAATTGTTATCACAAGTCTAATTAAATTAGGAAATATCCTTAATGGAGTATGACTTGTTATTAACACTAAGCATAATGAGACAATTAAAGTAAATGGATTCTGTGAAAAATGCCATTGGTAATTTTATAGGTTGCATAGAAACAATAATTGCTTTAAGTGGTATAATCATTGTCAAAATATGGAAGAGACTGCAAATAGCCAAAAAATCTTGAGAAAGCTGGAGGAAGCATGTTTCCTGACATCAGACTATACTACAAGCTACAGTAATCAAGGCAATATGGTACTTGTACACACACACACACACACACACACACACACACACACATACACACACACACACACACACACACACACACACAAATAGGTCAACAGAACAGGCTTGAAAGCCTAGAGATGAGCGCATGCACCTATGGTCACCTAATCTGTGGCACAGGAGGAAAGGATATACAGTGGAGCAAAAGACAGTCTCTTCAATAAGTGGTGCTGGGGAAACTGGACAGTTACATGTAAAAGTGTGAAATTAGAACACTCCCTAACATCATACACACACAACACACTCAAAATAGATTAAAGACCTAAATGTAAGAAGGAACACGATAAATCTCTTAGAGGAAAACATAGGCACAGCACCCTTTGAGATAAATTTCAGCAAGATCTTTTTTGATTCACGTCCTAGAGTAATGAAAATAAAAACGAAAACAAATAAATGGGATCTAATGAAACTTAAAAGCTTTTGCACAGCAAAGGAAATCATAAACAAAATACAAAAGCTCTCAGAATGGAAGAAAATATTTGCAAATGAAGCAATTCACAAGGGATTAATCTCCAAAACATACAGACAGCTTATGTGGCGCAAAAACAGAAAGAAAAGAAAAAAGTGATCAAAGGCCTAAATGGACATTTCTCCAAAGAAGACATACAGATGGCTAAAAAAAATGTGAAAAAATGCTCAATATTCAATGTCACTAATTATTAAAGAGTTGCAAGTTAAAACTACAATGAGGTATCACCTTAAACCAAAAAATCCGCAAACAAAAAAATGCTGGAGGGTGTAAAGAAAAGATAAACCTCCTACACTATTGATGGGAATGTTATGTACTATTGGTACAGCCACTATGGCGAACAGCATAGAGGTCACCTCAAAAAACTAAAAATAGAACTATGATATGACCCAGCAACCTCATTCCTGGGGCATATATCCAGATAAAACCATAAATCAAAAAAAACATGATCGCAGCATTATTTAAAATAGCCAGGACATGCAAGCAACCTAAATGCCCAACAACAGAAAAATGGATAAATAAGATGTGATACATACATACAATTTAATATTACTCAGTCATAAAAAGGAATGAAATAGTACCATTTGCAGAGATGTGGATAGACCTAGAGCCTGTCATACAGAATGAAGGAAATGAGAAAGGGAAAAAATGAATATCATATATAATGTCATTTATATGTGGAGCCTAGAAGATGGCACAGATTAACTTATTTGCAAAATAGAAATAGAGACTCAGATGTAGAGAACAAGCTTACAAATACCAAGTGGGAGGAGGGATGGGATGAATTGGGAGATCAAAATTTACATATACACTACTATATATAAAGTAGATAACTAAGGAGAACTACTGTATAGCACAGGGAACTCTACTCAATGTTTTGTTAGGTGACTTACATGGGAAGGAAATCTGGAGAAAAGTGCATATATGTATACACATAACTGATACACTTTTCTGTACAGCAGAAATGAGCATAGCACTGTAAAATAAATATGCTCTAATAAAATTAATATAAAAATAAACAGACATAACTGAACTATTATTTTGTTGAAAATGCTTCTTAAATATTTGCCTGTAGAAAATATTTGAAATGTGATTGATTGTCTAATATCTGAAAGAGTTGAACTATTCTCTTTTAAGACCTTCTCTGACTGAGGAAAGAATTCAAACAGACTATATCACTCCATCTATTGAAGAACAGAGAAGCTCAGAAATTTGTTTCTCTATTGCATTGTTCTATAAACCAAGAACTAGAGCTTAGGTATAACTTTTTAACTTTTTCAATTTCCCTGGGAACAGGCAACAGTCTCTTAGGGTCTGAAACGTCCTTTTTTTCCAGTATATCTCACAGCATCATATAGAAATATGTTGCAATGACTTGCCAAGTTAGATACTTGCTTAATGTCAGCGGTTTTCTTTCTGAAACCAATTCTGCACTCAGCATCAGGAGAAAATATTGAAGAGAGACTTTGTGCCCTTTGTGCTTTGAAGATTTATATTTCCTGGGATTAAAAAGATAAAGCAACCATATTTATCATCATGGGAGCTTGAGAAGAAATAAGAAAAAAAAATGAAACAGATAAAGCATTTTATAATTTGAATATTCTAAAAAAATAGTCTAAAGCTGCTTTTTGCTTTACTAAATTAAAAAAAAATCTAGTATTTGAACAGGAGAATCACTTCCTATGTGAAAAATTAAGATCTGCTATACTAAACATTTCAGGAGAATTTATAACAGTAGAAATGCTATTCTTCTGTCCATGTCTGGAGGATAAGTTTCAACTAATTGGTTCTGAAAAGTATCTAATTAAGCTTCACTTCAAAAAAATGTTGAATATATTTTTATATATTTTTTAAGCAAACTTCAAATTCTCTTTCTTACCTATTCAGTAAAAATTGTTAGAAGCCAAAAATTTTCCTGTGAACTGTACTATTTTAAATATCTGTAGTGACTAATTCAACATATTATTTATAAAAGGCTTTTGTTCACTTAGTTTATCATTTAAAAATAATTTTAAAACAAATAATTTATCTCATCTTAGAAGAACTATTAATTGAACTCAGAATATCAGTGACAAAAGTTACAGTAAGTCTATGGTGAATATTTTTCTATACCATATCCTGAGGTCAGTAGTTTACATACATTATCCAATTTCATGCTAATAATAAACTTGAATTGTTTTACAAATCATACTGTATATACTTGGGGAAGTGAGATGCAAAGAAATTAAATAAATGACCCAAAGTTATAAAGATAAGAAACACAAAAGCAGGTATCAAATCCAGGTATTTCACTCTAAAACACACGTCCTTTCCAAATTAATTAATAGCTTTACTCTATGAAAGAGAAAATCTATTAAATATTTTCACTGTACTTGTAACTGTGATATAAACACTGAATTCTTGCTACTAATAATCTGGCAAGATCCATTTAAATCAAGTAATATTTACCTAAAGTCATTCCAACATCTTTAGGGTTTCAAAGATGGCAAAAGGTTTTTAAAAAAATCATGGAATGCAAACACTGTGATTAAAAACCTGGGTTTAATATATAGAAACTTAAATGTGAATGTAAGTAATTATAATTACTGATGTTAACTTAAAAATATAACAGGGTTGCTTTGTCAGTGTGGCAAAAGCAGTGGTTTGTTTCCGGACAGCCTGAGTTTTTGTTTTCTTTCCTTGAGCACCCGCTGTTTATTTGAGAGTGAAAGTGAATGTCACTCAGTCGTGCCCGACTCTTTGTGACCCCGTGGACTGCAACACGCCAGGCGTTTCTGTCCATACAGTCTATGAAATTCTCCAGGCCAGGTTACTGGAGTGGGTAGCCATTTCCTTCTGCAGGGAATCTACCCAACCCAGGGCTCGGACCTCGGTCTTCTTCATTGCAGGCAGAGTCTTTACTAGGTGGGTCACCAGGGAAGACGAAGAATACTGGAATAAGTAGTCTAGCCCTTTTCCAGCATATCTTCTCAACCCAGGAATGTTTTTCACCTGTTGCTTCTCACTTAAAACTCCTTTCTACACTTTCAGAGTCTATCCTGGAAACGTGGGGAGGGTTTTCTTTCCTACAACCTATTTATATACTTTGTCATACTGGTTTAATTTATTAAACATGGCCAGTGTTTTGTCTGCTTCACTGGGCAACTTTCTCTAAAACCTGAATTACTGCTCTGTTGGAACTCTGGCTGAGACAGCATCATTTTCTCCAGGAGCTGAGGTGAAGGATGGCATTTTATTCTACGAAGAGCTATGTTATTGTCAAGTTTAAGTGGAAAATATCTCCTATGACTCTTTCTATTTAATATCATTGACCATTTTTCTGGCAACAAATTTTCAGCTACTCCTTAATCACATCACTCTCAATGATATGCTGGCTACCCCTACAACATTCTGAAGTCCATCATTTTGCCTAAATTTCTTTAACCTCTTGTTAAGTTATACAAGGGCATTTTTATATCCCCAGTGTGCACGCATGCATGCTGAGTCACTTCAGTCATGTCCAACTCTTGGCAACCCTATGGGCTGTAGCCTGCCAGGCTCCTCTGTCCATAGGATTCTCCAGGAAAGAATACTGGAGTGGGTTGCCATGCCCTCCTCCAGGGCATCTCCCTGACCCAGGAATCAAACCTGTGTCTCCTGCATTATAGGCAGATTCTTTACCTTTGAGTCACTGAGAAAGCCTCCTAATGCCAGCATCCTATCCCAACCTCCAAATAATTCCTTTTAATTGAATTATCTACTTGGTTTCTGTTTGTGTGTATATTACATTTTATACTAAAGCTTTATTTTCCTTTTAAAAGATAGAAATGTATTAAAAATCCTGCCACCAGAAGGTGGGGCTCAGGATGAGGGGACATGTCTATCCGTAGCTGATTTATGTCGATTCATAAAAAAAATCACAGTATTGTAAAGCAATTATCCTCCAATTAAAATAAATTAATTAAAAAAATCCCACCAGCACTGCTCTGCATAAGTCTATGCCATATATAAGCTAATCTCTTTTTCAACTTTCTACTCTAAAATTAAAATCTTGTTTTTTAAACAAATTACCATAGATCAAAATAGTCTATGAAAAATAAACAACAGAAATGTCAATTAAATAGAATTAGGAGACTAGAATGAGGAGCTCTCATCCCCTGTGAAAATAGTGATTCCAACAGGAAGAAGAGATACTTCCTTCTTCCAGGCAAGGATTCAGCATATGAAAAATCATGGACTCTTTACTGTTGCTCTCCTTTTATTGCAATTCTCTGCTAATCCTGAAAAAGCTTTTTTTTTTTCCTGGAGAAATAACTGGTAGTCTATTTGTTTAAGGTCAACTATTCTCTATAATGGTTGAATATGATTTCATTATTTACATTTGCTAAGTAAACATAAATTGCAGAATCCCTATCTAATAATTTCTGCCATAATATATAACTGAAATTTGAAAACCTTTGTTTCTAGAGTATGTAATAAAAATAAAATTGCTACAACTTCCATAATAAATAATCATCATAGTCAAATACCAAAAAGTAGTATAATACAGCAAAAGCATATTAGCATATCTTCCTCCTGATTGTTACTTAATGAAGGAGAATTAGCTCTAATATTGGAACCATAATTTTTTTCCCTCTGTTTTTCTTTCTCGTCACTTATTTAACTATATTATTTCCCTGGTGATGGATCAAAAATCTGAAATTGCCAGCACAATGTACTCCAAAATGGAAATGCACTCATGTTCATGTTTTCAAAGGTAAACATATTAAAGACAAATGAACTGTCAGTAAAATTCATACAGTAATTATTATATTTTTAATCTGCATACCTACACACATGATGGAGGAACCAATGATTAGAAATACTCTCAGCATTTGATTATGCATAATTGATTGAAAGGAGTTGCAAAAAGGTATGTTAAGATGAAAGAAAAAACAGGAATTCCTTCTTGTTCTCTACTCTCCATGGCTCAAGAATTTCAGCTACAAAGAAAAGACCAAGCGAATGAGAACAATGACAATTTTTCCCAAAGAAAACAAGTTCAAAACCAAGTGAATTCTTCAAAACAGAGCCAACAACCCAATCTCACCCCAATCTCATATCTATAATTTGTTTGCAGTTATTTTTAGTTATGAATCCCATATTATTCACTTACTAAGAGGTGACCTTAGAATGGGTTACCGTGCACAAATAATGACAAATTCTAAACTCCATAAATCATACAATCCAAAACAAATTTCTGCAATATTCTGTTCCCTATTTACTGATACCAATATAAAATACTTAAAATATGCAAAGAGAAAATTCACATAAAAGCAATAAAGAATTTTGAAATACTCTACATTTAAAGCATCTATGGAAATAATTTTCTACCACTTTCAGTAATTCAGAGCTGGGGCCAGATACTTTATCTGATTATATGCTTAATGTGCAAGATAAAAACCATTAATATAATATGCATATCTCAAAATACCTTAGGCTGTACAGTGTAGGGAGAACCAATCTAAAAGTAAGATGATTTTCTGTAATAAAGTGGTAAAAAGAAACTAATGAAAATTAGATACATGGCTTAGAAGAAAATCCTGAAAATTATTAAATGGTTTCTTAAAAAGTCATATTTTTGTCAGGAAATTCATTGGTTAAGACCTATATATTTATAATAACTACTAAAGCAACTAATCCATAGACCCATTAATATTTTAATAACCATATCTCAAACTCTCTAACTATATACCCTTCATATATGTTTGTTTCATAGGTGGTTTTATAGAAATGTTCATTGAAACCAAGGATCAAATGTGAATGATCAACCAAGTAACAGTTCCTGAAGAAAGACAAAAACTGTCTCAGTAAACTGATTCCAGGTGTCTCATGTGAAAAACAATTAACATATCCAAACAGATTAATCAATAACTACACTATAACTACTCTTCACAAAACTCCCAATGTGCCCAATTCATAACAAGGATTTTTTAAAATTTGTTTCACTATTTAATATCTTTAACTCTAATGGGGAAAGAGTAATTTTTCTCATATGTATTTTTGAGTTGAAAAAATTATGTTCTGTTTTAATGGTTGAAAAATCATATCAAGCTTTGAATTTTCATTTGAAAGCTGAAATTGTTTTTTCCTAAGTAGTCTGATAGTTGGCTTAAAACTCAACAATTCTGAAAATAAAATCAGAGCATCTGGTCTCATCACTTTATGGCAAATAGATGAGGAAACAATGGAAACAATGATAGACTTTATTTTCTTGGGCTCCAAAATCACTGCAGATGGTGACTATAGACATGAAATTAAAAGACACTCCTTGGAAAAACAGTTATGGTCAACATAGACAGCATATTAAAAAGCAGAGACATTATTTTGTCAACAGAGGTCTATCTAGTCAAGGCTATGGTTTTTCCAGTAGTCATGTATGGATGTGAGAGTTGGACTAAAAAGAAAGCTGAGCACTGAAGAATTGATGCTTTTGAACTGTGGTGTTGGAGAAGACTCTTGATCCAACCAGTCAATCCTAAAGGAGATCAGTCCTGAATATTCATTGGAAGAACTGATGCTGAAGCTGAAACTCCAATCCGTTTGCCACCTGGTGTGAAGAACTGACTCATTTGAAATGACCCTGATGCTGGGAAAGATTGAAGGTGGGAGGAGAAGGAGAGGACAAAGGATGAGATGGTTGGATGGCATCACTGACTCAATGGACATGAATTTGAGTAAACTCCAGGAGTTGGTGATGGACAGGGAAGCCTGGCAAGCGGCAGTCCATGGGGTCACTCGGTTGGGCAAGACTGAGTGACTGAACTGAACTGAAGAATAAACTTCCCAGGTGGTCCAGGGGTTAAGAATCTGCCTTGCAATGCAGGGTCATGTGTTAGGTCCCTTGTTGGGGAACTAAGATCCCACATCTTAGTGACTAGAGACTCTGTGTGCCACAATGAAGATCTTGGATGATGCAACTAAGACCTATCACAACCAAATAAATAAACATTAAGAAAAACAAACAAACAAACAGAATGAACAGCATTTTTTCCGTGAAATTTCTTTTCTGTCTTTTCTCCACTTTTAAATATAAAAGAAATGGTTTTTATTTCCTTCTTTGTACTTTAGATTTTTTTCTCTCTCTGTCCCTTTTTCATTCTCTATTTCTCACCAATAGTTATTTCAACCTATCATATGTCCAGAATTACTGACTTAAATTCTTACAATGATTTTAGTAGGTAAGTAGGTAGCACTATCTTGCCTTTCATTTCCCCCAAATGATGATGTGCCTAGAATTTAGTCACTAGAGATATTTTCCCAAAGTCGTTTATTTAATAAGTGGTAGAGTTGAGATTTGAATCTGAGATGACTGACTTTTGAGAGTAACCAAACTCTTAACTGCTCAAATGATCCTGCTTCCTCTGATTCTTTAGGGAGTCTGGTAGTGGTGAGCAGTTGAGTGGTATACCCAGCTCTCTGATAGTCCATTTAGAGGCTAAATATATCTCCATTTCAGGCACTGGGCAAACCAATTATAATTCTATACATGGAGAGAATGTATTTGAAAACAGTGTAAACTTCTAACAATTTAATGAAACTTATCCAGGTATGCAGTGTTGGGACAATTCCTTTGCAGAGAGATTTGAGAAATGTCATAAGGATTTTAAACAAAAAGCAAAAGAACAATTGGGATGGTAGGAGCTCTGTTAGAAACTTATTCGGTTCTTTTCACCTGTCTACTCAATTAGTGTATTTCTAGGAACATGTAGTAGGCTTTGTTGTAGTCTAGGCTACTCTGGTCCCTTGCTTATGGTCTTCTCTTTTCTATCTTGGATTTCAACTCTACAAGTCCAACTGATCAACACACGTCTGAGGGCAGGTGTTTCCTAATGAACTCTGAACTTTGATTCTGCCTTTTCCCCCTCTTTTTCCTAATTCATTTTAGCTTTTTAATCCAAAGATAGGGACTTAATCTCTTTATAACTACTTTGTCTACATATATAGTTGTGTACTTTTACAGTTGTTACTTAATTTATTCTCAACTAAGTTACTTCCAATTTCTCTTAGAAAATGCCAGAACTGTTTCTATGCTTATCCATGCATTTTATCTTCAATTGTTTTCTTAAAGCCTCTAACTTTTTACTATTTTAACTATATACATGTATATTTTTATATATATCTGCATTCTCTAGACTATTTACAAGGAAAAGTACAGGGACTAAACCTGATATTTCTACTTAACACAGCATATTACCTGGAAAGTCTTCAAATTTCCCAGTGTTATATTTAAAGACCAAGAACTAACTAATAAAATAGAAAGAAAAGACATTCAAAAATAAATTTTAAAAATTTCATTACTGGACTTTAATTGGAAAAATTATAAGTTTAAATGAAGACTATAAATTATCCTTGGACTCCTTACATCTTTCTCTTGCCAAATTGTGTTTGGAACATTTTTACAAAATTAATTGCACAACCTCTTTAATGAGTATTCTTGTTTGCAGCTTGTCATAATTGTTAGAGGTCATTATGATTCTGTCATATTATTTCAATCACTTAAAAATCTCTATGTTATTTGTATAATTTGGTGAAAATGAGGACATTAAAATGAGTATATTAAAATTAGTTTCTTGGGGAAAACATATTTTATTACTGTTGAATGAGAACTTTCTAAATATTTTTATTATAAAATAATTGTTTACATAATAGTCATTAATAAATATTAAACAAGATTATCAGTTGTTTTGTCAGTCAAATACATGATTTCTTTCTTTAGAAGAAACAGATAGTAGACATTGATTTGATAACTGTAAACTGAAATACATAGCTTTTTGATGTTAAAACCAACAAAACAAAAATAGTGAAGAGATACAGAATGAACAAATGCCTTGATTGCACTTTAAGAATAACATTAAAGTGCAATTAATAAAACTATTCTTTATACATTACTTATGTGCCACACTTATTCATTGTTCATGAATATACATATGTGTATGAGTGTGTGCATATGTGTGTCTATATATTTTTTCTAAATCCCTCTCCTCTTATATCTTCTATAATTTAGTGTTGAGGGTTGAATCTTCATAAACATCTACACATGTGAGTAAAACCTAGGATTATAATTATTCCATACTTTATTTTTTTAACATTTGAGTGTCCCAAAGAATCTTCAAACAAGATTTGAAGTCAGAATAATTTGAGTCAGAATAATTTGCATGAAAATTTTAATAAAAGATATTTTGGGAAATTCAGGCTTGGTGTTCTATAACTATTTGCATGTGTAGTAATTTAGCTGTCATCTCAAGATAAATAATTTTGAGAGAAATTAAATTGGCTCAGGGAAACTACATGATAATTATGATGTTTAAGGATGTAAATTTATGAATAAATGGTCACATAATAAGTAAAAACACTTCACAGGAAACATTTTTTTTTCTTAAATTAGACAACAATTTCATGCGAGCAATGTTTGTATATAAAAAATAAGATAAATGAATCACATTATATTTCACAATGAGTTTTACTGCATGACAAAGAGAAGGTTTTCTTAGACTGAGTTTTCTCTTAAATAGTCCAGGCCCCATGGTTTCTTCCATCTGAACGTATATAAGGAAATAGAGAGGGAAATGATGATAAGATCCCCGGGAAAGTAAATCCTGAACAGTAATAATGAATTAAAATGTAGATACAAAGAATTTTAAATGATTAAGTGTGTGGGTATGTACTGTTTTTGCATTTTTACAGTAATAAAGCTCCGCAAAGTGGCATCTGAGAATCACGCAGATTTATTTTCTTACAGTTCCGTAGGTTAGGAGCCTGATATGATCTCACTGGGCTAACACAGGTGTTGGCAGAGCTGTGTTCCTCTTTGGAGACTACAAAGGAGAATTTACTGCCTTAACTTTTTCAGCTTCTGGAGGCCACCTGCATGCCATAGCTCTTGACCTCCTTCTTTCATAAAATCCAAAATGTTGCATTCCTCTGGAAATTCTTCCAGAGTCACAACTCTCTTTCTGATCACAGCCAAGAAAAGTGCTCTGCTTTTAATGATGCATATGGATGACATCACCCCTGCACTGGACATGAACTTGAGCAAACTTCAGGAGATGGTGAAGTACAGGGAGGCCTGGCATGCTGCAATCCATGAGGTCACAAAGATTTGGACACGACTGGGTGACTGGACAGCAACAATAACAACGATTAGACTAGATCCACCTGAATAATCCAGGATGATCTCTCCATCTCAAGATAATCAATAGCATTTGCAAAGTCCCTTTAGACATATAAAATCCATGTATGAAAACATATAGGGTTTCCCAGGTGGTTCAGTGGTAAAGAATCCACCTGCCAATGCAGGAGATCCAAGAGATAAGGGTTTGATCCCTGGGTCTGGAAGATCCACTGGAGGAGGGAAATGTAAACCACTCCAATATTCTTGCCTGGAAAATTCCATGGACAGAGGAGGCTCATGGACTACAGTCAGTGGGGTTACAAAGAGTTGGCCATGACTGAGCATGCACACAAAGGCAACACACACATAGTAACATATACACATAAGTTACTATTTACATAAACCCTAGAGATGGCAACTCAGACATCTGTGTGTGGGGTGGGGGATCACCCTTCTATCACAATGTGCAATGTCAGATTCATAATGAAATTTTTCTCAACAATGATTTTTTTAAGTATTGCATTCTCTAAAAGAAGAAAGTCATAGAACTTAACTATTTGATGATGGTTAAGAAAACTGTGTACGAGTTTTAACATAGTCATCATACAGTATATCAATTTGTAGCAAATGTTAATCAAGAAGCTCGCCAGCAGCTGTGGGGAGGGTGCATCCCTTTGCCATAAGCAATTCTACTGAATTCTTAAGACTATATTTCAGTGGTGAAAAATGGAAAACATCTATGTAAAATACATCAAAAAGTCTATTCCTGCATATTAAATAATTATCTATGATAAATCTAACTCACACTCCAGTGGCCAAAAACATTATGTACTAATATAGCCAGACTTTACAGTAAGATTGTAGTTGAAAAAAGTTTGAAAAGGCAACAAAAAGCTGTGACATGATTCTAAATTTCTACAGTAATGACTCTGAGTAAATCATTTAGTCACTTTATTCACAGATGACTCACAGAATTTGTCTCCCAGGTTAGAAATCTTACTCTTTCACTCAAACACTTAGGGTGGAAATGGTATAAAAAGTGACTCAAATGAAGACAGTATCCCATATTTCTTGTGTTCTCTTTCAATGTCTTTCTCATCAATGTCTGTTAACTGTTTCACTTTTTTTTTTCCACTTATTATCAAGTACTTTCATATAAACATGTAACTTATTGGAACACCTATATGCCACAAATATATATTCAGCTGTTATTATTCTTTAGAATCCAATTAGTTCTAATTGTGTAAATAAAGTGTTTAAGTGTCCATAAGTCTTTAAAATTTATCATAAAGACTGTCACATGATTTAATTACATATGGGGCGGTGGGGAAGATCAGTCGAACGTGTGGTACTAGATGTGTGGTGGCATTAACTGGTGCTTTTTACACATTTGAAAGCTCGGAGGAATTAAAAGATCAATCATGATATGAAAAAGGGAAAGTTAGTCACAAAGTCGTGTCCGACTCTTTGTGATACCATGGACTGTAGCCTGCCTGGATCCTCAGTCTGTAGAATTCTCTAGGCAAGAGTACGAGAGTGGGTTGCCATTTTCTTTCCCAGGGAATTTTCCTGACCCAAAGATAGAACCCACGTCTCCTGAATTGGAGGCAGATTGTTTACCAACTGAGGCACTTAATCATAATGTAAATACTGCAATTTATTCTTCAGATTTATTATGAAAGAGTGCCATAATCATATAAGACTTGGAGAAATCAAATTTCTTATGATATAATAAAGACATCACAATAGGTAGATGGAGAGCCAAGATAATTTTGTGGAAGAATTCAAATGCTATAGAATTTAAAGAGTGTTTTTTTGTATTACCCAAAGGCAAAGAGTATCTCACATCTTTTAGAACATTTTTTTTACCACATATTTAGCAGCAATTTAATACACAGGTCTACTCATCCATTATTTTATCTTTTCCTAATATTGCACTCATCTCACACGCTAGTAAAGTAATGCTCAGAATTCTCAAAGCCAGGCTTCAACAGTTCATGAACCGTGAACTTCCAGATGTTCAAGCTGGATGTAGAAAAGGCAGAAGAACCAGAGATCAAATTACCAACATCCGTTGGATTATCGAAAAAGCAAGAGAGTTCCAGAAAAACATCTATTTCTGCTTTATTGACTATGTGAAAGCATTTGACTGTGTGGATAACTACAAACTTTGGGAAATTCTTAAAGAGATGGGAATATCAGACCATCTGACCTGCCTCTTGAGAAATCTGTATGCAAGTCAGGAAGCAACAGTTTGAAATGGACATGGAACTACAGACTGGTTCCAAATTGGGAAAGGAGTACATCAAGTCTGCATATTGTCACCCTGCTTATCTAACTTATATGCAGAGTACACCAGGGGAAATGCTGGGCTGGCTAAAGCACAAGCTGAAATCAAGATTGCTGGGAGAAATATCAATAATCACAGATATGCAGATGACACCACCCTTATGGCAGAAAGCAAAGAAGAACTAAAGAGCCTCTTGATGAAAGTGAAAGAAGAGAGTGAAAAAGTTGGCTTAAAGCTCAATATTCAGGAAACTAAGATCACGGCATCTGGTCCCATCACTTCATGGGAAATAGATGGGGAAACAGTGGAAACAGTGACAGACTATTTTGGGGGGCTCCAAAATCACTGAAGATGGTGACCGCATCCATGAAATTAAAAGATGCTTACTACTTGGAGGAAAGGTTAGGAGCAACCTAAACAGCATATTAAAAAGCAGAGACATTACTTTGTCAACAAAGGTTCATCTAGTCAAGGCTATCATTTTTCCAGTAGTCATGTATGGATGTGAGAGCTGGGCTATAAAGAAAGCTGAGCACCAAAGAATTGATGCTTTTGAACTGTGGTGTTGCAGAAGACTCTTAAGAGTCCCTTGGATTGCAAGGAGATTCAACCAGTCCATCCTAAAGGAGATCAGTCCTGAATATTTATTGCAAGGACTGACGCTGATACTGAAACTTCGATATTTTGGCCACCTGATGCAAAGAACAGACTCAATGGATAAAACCTTGATGCTGGGAAAGATTGAATGTGGAAGGATAAGGGGACGACAAAGGATGAGATGGTTGGATGGCATCACCGACTCAATGGACATGAATCCATTGAGTAAACTCTGGGAGCTGGTGATGGACAGGGAGGCCTGGCAGGCTGCAGTCCATGAGGTTGCAAAGAGTCGGACACAACTGAGTGACTGAACTGAATTGAGTCATCATTAAAGAGCCATATTTGTTATTATCATTTAATATTTTAGCCCATGCTATATATCAAACCAAAAAGCCCAAAGCAGGGTGTATAACTTCCTTAATGATTTGATGATTAAATGAAAACCTAACGCTTTCCTATGTTTAATATATTTGGGGTAGAATAATTTTTAATCCTCTTATAAATAATTCTGAATTTCTGTATCTCTAACTTTCAATACAGATACAGTGAAGCAGCTAGTGCTCTGGTAACTTGTTATTTTGAATTAACTTTTCTACTGGGAAATTCTATCTATCAATAGAGTTCTTAAAAGGATTTGTTTTAAGCCTTCCACAGATACTCTGATATTAAAATCATGTCTGGGTAAGCAGGTGCATTCCGTGTAGTTAAGATCAAATTCTGCTATAAATATGCCCAGCCATGTAATCCAATTTACTATTCACTTTGGAGCTGATATGAAGGTCAAAATGTGCTTGGCAATATGTTTGGGATTAGGATTGTTTGTAGGTTATTTATTCTCCAGAAATAGTTTTATATTAAAGATAGAATGCATTATTTCTTACAAACTCCCCAAATCAAAAAGGGACTGCTTTACATTCTGATTTCTGCTGCCTTTTACTGTTTATATGCAGAATCTATTCTTTGTTATTATAGAGCCAATTATAGGACCAATCCATAATTTGTTTTTATTTCTTCTTTTTTACTCAATATCTTGACAATTACAGCTAAGCTATATTTTGCGATTTTAAAGAAATGTTCTAATTGTAACTTTACAAGCAATTTCCGTTGTTCTCATGATATCTGTATTATATAGATTAAAAACAGTCTCTAGCCACTAAAAGGGTAACCAGGGAATATACAGTCATAAAAATGTGCTGGATGGCATGCAATTACTGAATTGTCATTTAAATTGATCAGCATGTTTTTATACCCATGCCAGGGGTTCTCAACTCTCAATCAGAGTAAATTGGCAAGATTTTTATAAATATAGATACCTGATTCATACCCTCCTACCTGGAAATTTTTCTCTCACACACACACACACAAACATACACACACATACACTACCCAGATGATACAAATGTGTAGCTGAGATTGAGAGCTGCTGATCTTGATGAGAATATATCAAATAGATGGAGTGAGTTACCGTTGTCCACAAAATGCCAATGGTTAACGTATTTGACTAAAAGCTAGTTGTTAGCGTTTTAACAGATTTTGCCTCAAGTTTTAAGACAGAGTTAATATTTTGAGTGGAGGACAAAGAGGGAACATTTAATTAATCCAATTAACTGCATAAGGGATGAATGAGTATTGCCCACTAGATTGTGCTTTTCATGGAAGGAGGAACTCCTAATTTAAAATCTTTAGAAATACTTTTAGTGATGGGATAAATGAATAAACTTCCTTGTTTTCATTCATCCCAGCTTCAATAGGTTGTGATTAATCAGAAAGAGCAAAAAGCGTATTATGCTTTCTCTTTCCAAAAATATGCTTAAAAGTGATAAAAATTAGCAAATCCAAATTTCTTATGATTACTTTTCCATAGTAAGAAGAATAAAGAATTTCATAATACTTTGCCATTATGGCAAAAACTCTGCAAGTTAATAAAAAACTATTATAATCAGGATTATATATACCTTGCATTATTTATACAAAATGATTTTTGATAATTTAATAAAAATGATTTCATACTTAAGATATGCAATTGAACTTATAATAACCTGAATCTATTAAGTGTGTATACTTCTTTGATATACTTCCTTATCAAAAATTTCATGAGTAGTATATATATTACATAAAATAAATAAATGAATTTGTTGATAGCATTCAAACCTCGAACTAAGGAAATTGATATCTAATTCTTTATAGTAAATGATGAAATGATGAGTTGTATTGTGTATATTTCATAAGTTCTCTGGATTTCAATTGCCTATATGGCTATGTTTATTTGTGTGTGTGTATGTGTGTGCAGGCATCTATGCTCAGTTGCTCAGATATGTCTGACTCTTTATGAACCCATGGACTGTAGTCCACAAGTCTACTTTGTTCATGGGCTTTCCCGGAGAAGATACTGGAATGGGTTGCCATTTTCTTCTCCAGGGGATCTTTCAAACCCATGAATCAAACCTGTGTCTCTTGCTTCTCCTGCGTTGGCAAGTGGATTCTTTACCACTGAGCAACTGGTTATGTCCACAGGAAATTAAAAATCAGGAAACAAAACAAAAGGTTGACTAAAAAATGAAAAACAAGACTAAGTTTGTGATCCCTAAAGTCTTTTTGGAAAGGCCAGCTAGGAAACTTTATGATAGACAGGCTTGGATTGCTGGGGCATTATGAAGGCTTGGATTGTTGGGACAGACAAATATTTCAAAAGCATTTAGAAAGATGGAGATGGAATGGAGAGCTGAGATGTGTTTGTGAATTTAGCAAGGATCTACTACCTAAAATTTGTTTCATTTCTTAGAAATCCCTAAGGGTAAAACAAATGACTCTCACATTTTCTCATCTCTATATGGATGAGGTAACACTTTAGTGTGAGTTTAATGTTTATTTATTTTCCTATTAAAATATGTCACAATGCTTCTATATCATACTCTAGCAAAGGAATTAAACACCTAGGACTATAGTAAGCACTTGAAAGAGAGGCTTGTGTGTAAGGAAAAGGTAAGTGAATTGAAATCCATGCCTGGGCGTTCAGAGGCCACTCTGGTTACACTCACCTCTGAACCACCTGGTGGCTCAGAGGTTAAAGCGTCTGCCTGCAATGTGGGAGACCTGGATTCAATCCCTGGGTCGGGAAGA
Source organism: Antilocapra americana (assembly GCA_007570785.1). Taxonomy (NCBI): domain Eukaryota; kingdom Metazoa; phylum Chordata; class Mammalia; order Artiodactyla; family Antilocapridae; genus Antilocapra; species Antilocapra americana. The sequence continues at coordinate 34,383,398 of ML661338.1, read as the reverse complement.
TCCCCTGGAGAAAGAAATGGCAACCCACTTCACTATTCTTACCCTGAGAATCCCATGGACGGAGGAGCCTGGTCGGCTACAGTCTGACTCGCAAAGAGTGGGACACTTTCTTTCTGAACTACCTGGGTTTTGAGAAATGTGGCAGGACATGGCAAAAGGATTGTGGCTAGTTTGTCACCTTTTCCTGAACAGCCACCACCACAAGTACCAATGCAAGGACAACCCAAGGGCAACCATGAAGAGTTCACAATAGCCAGTTATTCAGGATGCATTTGTTTCTACCAAGCAGCTAGACCCTTTCCTGGCATTTGTCACATACATTGCCCCAGGGTCCCTATTAGCATTTTTAGTTAAGACCAACGTCCTTGCTTGACAAAAATGGTGATATGTTTAATATTATTAGATATTTTGTATTTTTAAAGAAATACCATCATATAAAATGCATTGTTTAAAAAGAAGAACCTATAAATTACCCAGGAATTGCTTACATAATTGAAAAGATTAGTAACTATTCAAACTAGAAATCTACTGAAAAATTCCTGTACTAAGAAATTCAAGATCACCCTGTAAAATTTGCATTGCTACTTACTATATAACTGGAACTGAGAGACAGCATTAGTGGAATTTGTTTCAGCAACCTCCCCACAAAGCCCCAGTAGTCAATCTTTAGTAAGTATCCTTTTGCTAAGTTCTATATTTTCTTGGTCTGACTGAAAATAATCACTTCTCCTTAGAACTTACTTTAGTCTTCAAAATGGCAACTTTTGACTCACACCAAATGAATAATTGGCAGAGAGGGGACTGTAAAATTAAAGGTGTTAAAGGATCTCAAGATAACATAAAACTTAGAAATCTAAAATACCTACAGCATTATACAAGTACTATTTTCCCTTGTGTAGAAACTTTAATTTCTGGGCTGAAAGCACTTCATGTGAGTTCGCCTCTTGGATCTACCTTTTTTTTGGATGGATGATTATGGGCACTTCTAGGTTCTGAGCACCACGCAGTATCTGGCTAAACGAAGAGGGTACTTGTTAGGGCCCTTAGTCCTTCCAATGTTAACTCATTATTGATTTTTGCAGAAACTAACAATTGTGGCTGGCAATTTTTATTTTGGCTGGTCAAAATTTAATTCTGTTATTTCGCTAACACTTTCTGGGTTAGACACTCAATGGTTACATCTGACACACTTGTAAAGTCTTCACCAGCACTGGGAGTTTCATTTTCACGTTTTGTATCAGAATCAATCACTAAAGTTCCTTGTCTTTTTGTTGGTCTAGTATTTACGTTGTCTGAATCAGAACTATATTCTGAAGAAATATAATCTTCTGAGACACAAGTATATATGGTGCTCAAACAATCAGAGGAAGTATCCACATAAAATACACCAAAAAAATCTTCACTTAGAGGCAGCAAATATTATCTCCAATAGTCTGATATATTTCTCATCTGAATATCTCTCAATAATGAATTATCTTGAGCAAGATGTGTTGGCCAAGGTAATAAATTTAGAAGTAATATTTCGACATTCTTGAATAAAGGCATATTACACTAATACTTTTTAAATCTTCATTGCCTCTCTAAGAACTTGAAGTCTTCATGATTCACCCTCAGCATAATGGGACAGTATTTCTTAGAAAAACTCAAATTATTTCATAACTGGCTCAGACTTAAAGCACAATACTTTCCCAAACAATATTCACGAATCACTGATACATTCTACCTATCCCAGGAGGAGGATTTTACTTCTTTTTCTAGAGATGTTTTTGGTCTTTCTTCTATTTCATTAAGCTCTGTATCTCTCGCAGAAACTTTCCTGAAATCTTCAACTCTCATCTGGGTCATAGCAGTTGGCTCACAATTTCTTTGGGTATAGCTTCCAAGGAGACTGTGTGCCCTCAATTTTTTGCTGTGGGTGTGCTGTTGTACTAAGAGTAAAATTAAGTGGCAGGGAGTCGGTACTGTTACACTACATCCAATAACGTATGCTGACATTTTGTTCTACAAGATTTATGTCCCAGCTTTGCTCTGTGACATCCAGTTCAGCACTTGTATGCACTTACGTGACCCATCTATTTCTTTTTTTTTTTTTTTACCACAAATAAAGGGGTACTTATGATAAAAAATATTATTTTTTCAAATTCAAAACAACTCAGATCAGCAAGGCTAATATGTAAATTGACTATCATATCTATTGTGCATATTTAAAATAAAAGGTACTCTGTGTGGTTGTGGCTTAATTACTAAGTCGTGTCCAATTCTTGCATCCCCATAGACTTATGACGCGTCAGGTTTCTCTGTTTATGGGATTTCCCAGGCAAGAATACTGGAGTTGGTTGCCATTTCTATCTCCAAGGGTAAGACTGAATTGACTTGGGGGCCTTAAAAATTGAATTGTGTAGATATTTTTTCTCAGTTTCTGACTGTTGTAGTTTTACTTATTTATTTACTTAACATTTATAAAATTTGTCTAAGGGGAAAATTAAAATCATCCTTGCCAACATTGTAGATACCCCATGAGAAGTTGATTATGTCATATCTGTAGCATCGCTTTGAACTCCAGGATGTCAATTAAATTTTAAAATATTTAAAAAGCAAATATGCAGACATTTTTTGTTTAAATTTCTATCAAGCCAGAGGAAAAAGTTCCTATATGACTACTCATTCAGATTTTAAAGTATATGAGTCCATGATAATGGTATTAATTTTTCTTTAATTTAGAAAATAATTCTTTTATATGGCCTTGTATATCATTATCCATACATAGGGTGACAAAGTCCTAGTATTATCATTCTTGCTATTTCACAACAGGCTTGTGATTCAGAATCTGTTAAAAATTGTATATTAATTTGGTAGACTCTTCATGACAAAATACCGCAGACTAGAGGGCTTACAAAAGAGAATATCGTCAGCATTACGGTCTGCAGTCTGGGTGCCTGAGATCAAGGTGTTGGCAGGCTTGATTTCTCCCAGGCCTCTCTCCTAGATGTGCAGATGGCTTTCTTCACGCTTTGTCTTCCCATGTTTGCCTGTCAGTGGGCACACAGTCCTGGTGTCTCTCTGTGTCCTAATCTCTTTTAATAACAAGGCCAGACATATTAGACTAAGACTGATTTTAATGACCTCACTTAACTTAAATACCTCTTTAGAAATTCTAAATTTGGTCACATTCTGAAGTACTGAGAATCAGGATTCCACTCATAACTTTGATGAGGATACAAATCAGCTCATAACACGTTGTTTGTTCGCTACCAGATAAAGCATTTAACATGTGGTCTTCATTTATTTTATGGAAAATCAGCAGAATGATACTGCATTTATACAAATGTAAAATAATTGACTTATTTCTGTATTTGGTTATTGATATCCACCTATGCACATGCCTACGTGGAAATGATAGCTATAAAGCCAGCATATACCTGAACGCATATGCTTTTGTGTGCTTTTAGAAGGATTGCCTTTTAAAGAGTCAGAACACAGTTTCATTGTATTAATATGGAGTTAGCTAGACTTCTGGTGGTCCACATATAATGTTATTTAGGATTTATTATTTCAAACTATGTTCAGTGCTATGCTATTTTCTTCCAGACATAGAGATTTGATAATTCCTGAAGATAGGAGAGAGGGTGAGACACTGAGAAAAAAAAAGATGTTTGTGCTGTCACCCAATTTTAGAGTAATGCAGTGATTTAGCTGCTAATTCGTGTCTGATTCTTGCAACCCTTTGAACTGTAGCCAGCCAGTCTCCTTTGTTCACCGGGCTTCCTAGGCAAGAACACTGGAGCTGGTTGCCATTTCCTTATCCAGGGGATCTTCCCGACCCAAAGTTTGAACCCCTGTCACCTGCATTGCAGGCAGATTCTTTATCGCTCAGTCACTAGGGAAGCCCTTTTAGAGTAATAAACAAGCTTTGAATTTGAGAGAATATACACTCCCTCATTATTTTTTAAAGAGCTTACTGAGATATACTTGATATAAAAGAAAAACTGAACATATTAATATATGCAATTTAGTAAGTATGGAATTATGCATATCCTTGTGAAACCATTACCAGAAGCATGGTAATATACAGTATCTTCATTCTATATGTGAGAACATAGACTGAAACTGAAGAGATGGATAAAGATATCCCATGCAAATGGAAGCAAGAGAGCAGGGGTAGCTATGTATATATCAGATAAAACAGACTTTAAGCCCAGAGCAGTCACTAATGACAAAGAAAGTCCTTATATAATGATAAAAGGATTTTCCTGATTATGATTTTTATTGATTTCATTGATTTACAATGTTGTATTAGTTTAACCATTCATTCTTTAAGTTTTGGGAATCAGTATACAGAAAGTAAGAATCTGGTGAATGGAAAACTCAGAATTTAGTTCAAAGCAAAAAAGAATTTGATGGATTGTAACTGAGCAGACCTTGAACACATAAAAACTTCCCAGGATCCTGATATTTGTATTGGACTCCTGGGCCCTGAGGTCCATATCATTTCTGTCCTTTATTGAGCCCATCTCTGCATGAAAGATTCCCTTGGTATCTCTAATTTTCTTGAAGAGATCTCTAGTCTTTCCCATTCTGTTATTTTCCTCTATTTCTTTGCATTGATTGCTGAGGAAGGCTTTCTTATCTCTCCTTGTTATTCCTTAGAACTCTGCATTCAAATGGGTATATGTTTCCTTTTCTCCTTTGCTTTTCACTACTCTTCTTTTCACAGCTATTTGTAAGGCCTCCTCAGACAGCCATTTTGCTTGTTTGCCTTTCTTTTCCATGGGGATGGTCTTAATCCCTGTCTCCTCAACAATGTCACGTACCTCCATCCATAGTTCATCAGGCACTCTATATATCAGATCTAGTCCCTTAAATCTGTTTCTCACTTCCACTGTATGATCATAAGGGATTTGATTTAGGTCATACCTGAATGGTCTAGTGGTTTTCCCTACTTTCTTCAATTTAAGTCTGAATTTGGCAATAAGGAGTTCATGATCTGAGCCACAGTCAGCTCCCAGTCTTGTTTTAGCTGACTGTATAGAGCTTCTCCATCTTTGGCTGCAAAGAATATAATCAATCTGATTTCAGTGTTGACCATCTGGTGATGTCCATGTGTAGAGTCTTCTCTTTTGTTGTTGGAAGAGGAGGCTTGCTATGACCAGTGTGTTCTCTTGGCAAAACTCTATTAGCCTTTGCCCTACTTCATTCTGTACTCCAAGGCCAAATTTGCCTGTTACTCCAGGAGTTTCCTGACTTCCTACTTTTGCATTCCAGTCCCCTATAATGAAAAGGATATCTTTTTCGGGTGTTAGTTCTAAAAGGACTTGTAGGTCTTCATAGAACCATTCAAATTCAGCTTCTTCAGCATTATTGCTTGGGGCATAGGCTTGGATTACCATGATATTGAATGGTTTGCCTTGGAAATGAACAGAGATCATTCAGTCATTTTTGAGATTGCAGCCAAGTACTGCATTTCAGACTCTTTTGTTGACCATGATGGCTACTCCATTTCTTCTAAGGGTTTCCTGCCCACAGTAGTAGATATAATTATTATCTGAGTTAAATTCACCCATTCCAGTCCATCTTAGTTTGCTGATTCCTAGAATGTCAACGTTCACTTTTGCCATCTCTTGATTGCCCACTTCAAATTTGCCTTGATTCATGGACCTAACATTCCAGGTTCCTTTGCAGTATTGTTCTTTACAGCATCGAACCTTGCTTCTATGACAAGTCACATCCACAACTGGGTATTGTTTTTCCTTTGGCTCCATCCCTTCATTCTTTCTGGAATTATTTCTCCACTGATCTCCAGTAGTATACCGGGCACCACTGACCTGCAGAGTTTCTCTTTCAGTATCCTATCATTTTGCCTTTTCATACTGTTCATAGGATTCTCAAGGAAGGAATACTGAAGTGGTTTGCCATTCCCTTCTCCAGTGGACCACATTCTGTCAGACCCCTGCACCATGACCCATCTGTCGTGGGTGGCCCCATATGGCATGGCTTAGTTTCATTGAGTTAGACAAGGCTGTGGTTTGTGTGATCAGATTGGCTAGTTTTCTGTTATTATGGTCTCAGTGTGTCTGCCCTCTGATGCCCTCTCACAACATCTATCATCTTACTTGGGTTTTTCTTACCTTGGACGTGGGGTATCTCTTCAAGGCTGTTCCAGCAAAACACAGCCATTGCTCCTTACCTCAACTGGAATTCCATCACCTCCACAAGTTTTGTTCATAGTGATGCTTCCTAATGCCCACTTGACTTTACATTCCTTGATGTCCGGCTCTAGGTGAGTGATCACACTATTGCTCTTATCTGGGTCATGATGATTTTTTTAGTATAGTTATTCTGTGTATTCTTGCCATCTTTTCTCAATATCTTCCTCTTCTGTTAGGTCCATACTGTTTCTGTCCTTTATTTTGCCCATCTTTTCTTGCAATGTTCCCTTGATATCTCTAATTTTCTTGAAGAGATCTCTAGTCTTTCCCATTCTATTGTTTTCTTCAGTTTCTTTGCACTGAGGAAGCCTTTCTTATCTCTCCTTGCTGTTCTTTGGAAACCTGCATTCAAATGGGTATATCTTTCCTTTTTTCTTTTGCCTTTAGCTATTCTTCTTTCCTCAGCTATTTGTAAGGCTTCCTCAGATGGCCATTTTGCCTTTTTGCATTTATTTTTCTTAGGTTGGTTTTGATCACTGCCTTCTGTACAATGTTATGAACCTCTGTCCATAGTTCTTCATGCATTCTCTCTATCAGATCTAATCCCTTGCATCCATTTGTTACTTCCACTCTATAGTCATAAGAGATGTGATTTAGTTCATACCTGAATGGTCTAGAAGTTTTCCCTACTTTCTTCAATTGAAGCCTAAATTTGGCAATAAGGCGTTCATGTTCTGAGCCACAGCCAGCTCCTGGTTTTGTTTTGCTGACTGCATAGAACTTCTCCATCTTTGGCTTCAAAGAATATAATCAATCTGATTTCTGTACAACCATCTGGTGATGTCCACGTGTAAAGTATCCTCTTGTGTTTTTGGAAGAGAGTGTTTGTTATGACCAGTGTGTTCTCTTAGCAAAGTTCTATAAGTCTTTGTCCTGCTTAATTTTGTACTCCAAGGCTAAACTTGCCTGTTACTCCAGGTATCTCTTGACTTTTGCATTCCTACTTTTGCATTCCAGTCCGATACAATGAAAAGGACGTCTTTGTGTGTGTGTGAGTGTGTGTGTGTGTGTGTGTGTGTGTGTGTGTGCGTGTTAATTATAGCAGTTCTGTAGATCCTCATAGAACTGTTCAACTTCACGTTCTTTAGCATTTCTCTTTGGGTCATAGACTTGGATTACTGTGAGTTTGAATGGTTTGCCTTGGAAATGAACAGACATCATCCTGTCATTTTTCTCAGTATCAAAATACAGTGTAATAGTCAGTAGAGAAATGAGGCCTATGCCTTTTCCTTCACTATTACAAAGATTTTGCATTACAAGTATTATTCCAGTAAATCATTAAATAGGTGTATCAAATCTTTCTTTTATGGTAGAAGGGATTTTCACATTATTTTGATATCATGTGAACATGACTTCAGAAGTGTAAATATAACCTTGAGATGCCTTTTCACTTTTATTTAGTAAATAGAGACTAGAATCCTCAGATTCATGCACACATTCAACACGCTGCAGCTCAAATGTGTTTGAAACTCTATTATGAAATAATAAGATTTTAGCCTCATTTCCACAGCACTTTGGGGGTACTGCTGCTTCATGAGATTTTCTCTAAAGTAACCTTTCAAAATCAGCCACAAAAGCTCTTATTCTAGATCATACTGGAATTTGGCATTTGTATACTTACACACATTAAAAAAAAAGAAGAAGAAGAAGATGCTAAGAGGGACACTTATGTATTTCAAGCTGCAGTTATACCTACAAGCTACAGAGATATCATGACCTATAAAGTTCAGAGTTGTATTCATTCTTCCTAACAATTACCCACAGTTATTATGATTTTTCTAATAATGACATCACTAAAAAATGTCATTGCTGAGATAACTGCTCAAGTTTGAGATGGTGGAAGATTTAACAATTACCTCATATATAAGATTGGGTGAAGAGGTTGATTTGATTACTGCCATTTCAAATTGATCAGGTGATAAGATGTCTCATTCTCTCTGAATTTTTGTCATTATTCAGACACTTTTCACAATGTTTTATTATGATATAGTTCTTTGAAAAAGAGGTTTTTTTTCTTCTTTAAAATTGGCTCTGAGATGGCCAATATCCAATCTAATTATGTGATAATAAGTGTTAATTACAGTATTATCAGATGGTAACTGGGCTTCATTATTGTGTCTCATTATGAGTCTCAGTCTCTTGTGGAAGGTTTGAAGGAAGGACCTTAGGTGTTCCAAATTATATATGATATAATATTTATGGATCCATAGCCAGGGAAAAAGAAGGTATCAGAGACATACTTAAGCTTTATCTACAGGTTTTTCTTTCCCAAACCTAAGCATTCATCAATTCCGTCATGAAATTCACCACAGGCCTTTAACGAAATGACCAAAATAAATAAGGCCCTGATTAGATAAATACTATGTAAGACCATTTGAGTTGCCAAAGTTAATATATTTTAGTAGAGGTATACGGAGTTCATGTATGAAACACTGCCAGTCTGTTTAACCATCAACAGGTTCAAACCAGTTAAATGGAGGAAACAAAAATATTTTTAACTGGATTCACCTACACAAATATTAATATTCAAAGGGTTATTATAAAGTTATCATAGATTACAATTCTTAATGCATCCAAGTCAACTTCTTATAGCTTCTATTTGAGATAATTGTGTGTGTATGTGCATTTGTGTAAGCATGTATTAACAACTAACCTGCTGTAAATAAAGAGTTGAGTGAAAGTCACTCAGTCTTGTCTGACTCTTTGTGACCCAATGGACTATACTCTTCACGGAATTCTACAGGCCATAATACTGAAGTGGGTGGCTGCTCCCTTCTCCAGGGGATCTTCTCAACCCAGAGATTGAACCCAGGTCTCCCACATTGCACTTGAGCCATGAGGGAAGCAGTGCAGAGAAAGTGAAAGTTTTGCTCAGCCGTGTCCAACTCTTTGTGACCCCATGGACCATAGAGTCCATGGAAATCTCCAGGCCAGAATACTGGAGTGGGTAGCTGTTCCCTTCTCCAGGGGATCTTCCTAGGGATTGAACCCAGGTCTCCTGCATTGCAGGCAGATACTTTACCAGCTAAGCTACCAGGAAAGCCCAATAATACTGGAGTGCATAGCCTATTACTTCTCCAGCAGATTTTCCCAACCCAGGAATTGAACCGGGGTCTCTTGCCTTGCAGGTGGATATTTTACCAGCTGAGCAACCAGGGAATACTGCTGTAAGTAGATTCAACTAAAACTTTGAATTTTACTTTTGACCAAAATTTTGTCTTACTAATATGACCTAGATTAAAAATATGTGGGTAAGACATATCTGTCCCACACTTTTATAGTTTTTAGAAATAAAACATTGCTGTGCAAACAGGCAATTTTTTTTTCTTGAAGAAAAATGAGTCCTGTTGAATAGACAAATGTAACTGAATCACCCGGGATGCTACCAGGGCTGCACTCTATTAGTATGTTTAATGGGATATGTTATTATAGTTTAAAATAGAGACTAGGTTAAGGTTTATATTTGCATTTGTGAGTGCACATGATTGCTTTCTTGTATCTAATAAAATATCTAAATAAGGCTTGAACTTTCTTAAGGCCCAGGAAAGAATAATAAAGACACTTATGATATGTTTCAATATTTAAAAGTTATAAATCAAGTTAAACTATGAAATAAAATACGCTTTGTCTCCCACTTTGACAAATATACCCTCTTAATAAAAGCAAGATTTGAACTACAGTTCCTGGATACTCAGAATTCAACACTAGATTCCGGGGACATGAGTTGAGTTGGCCCCCAGACATTGTTTCATAGATGCCTAGGGGGCAGGAGTTCATTGACCCGTCTATGCTCACTCTGTTACCATACTTCCTACAAAAAACTTATTAGTCCCTATGGTCTCTAGTTTTCCACACTGTGCATGTAACTTGTGTGACAGAGCTGGGGGAGAGGAACGTGGACCATGTAAGCAGTCTCAAAGCTAAGTCTTAAAGTACCACAGCATGATCTAAAAAAGTGAGAGCAAAATGATGTCTTTGGCTCCCGCTAGCCCCATGGCCTTGGCTATATAAATTCTTTGTTCTGTGGGGAGGAAGATGGCCAGAGGAACACTTCTCTCTTAGCCCAGAGCCCAAGGCAGGCTCTTCTTTGACTCAACCTTACAGCATCAGTTTCTTAAATATATATTGTTACTTGTGTTACCACAGACTGACTGCAATTAAATACTGCTACAATGGAAAGATAATGGCCTGCATAATGGAGGGATCATTTGTTAGCTAACTCAGTAGGAAGAGTAACTCTTTTTATAGAAAGTATCTAAAACCCTCCAAAACCACTTCTCTATTCACACATGCGTTTCTTCCATGCTAGAAAGCAAGTAATATGGTGTAGTGATCAGAAAGAAGACAAATAAAGAAGACAAAGCAGTAAGGAGGAAAAGAGAGAGCCCAAACTTCACATACTTGCAGAGACCATTCTAAAGGGGAAGCTAAGGATTAGATATTGATGTATGTGCTTGGAACAAGTGCATATAGAAAAACTAAAATTTAATAAAAATATCCTGGGGAAAATATTTGTAGGAAAACAGGACGTTGTAGAATATAAGAAAATTGGATGCCAGAAAGAAAAATATTGATTAGACCAATGTCATTTCCTTAGGCACTCTGATTAATATCAGCTCTTTAACCAAAGCAAAACTTGAGATTGATATCAGAAGGCCTGGTATAAATTTTTTATTTTATTGTATATAGTTATGTTGATCAATTATAAAGGTTTTGATTAAGAATACAGGTTCATTTAAATCTCAGTAGATACATTTTATCTATTTATAATTTCTGGGTTAAAGAAACAAAGCCTCTTCCATCTAGTGCAATAATTGAATAGTTGGACTAGATGATAATTACATGTCTTTTGCCATTACAATTCTCATGCATGATTTATCACAACAACGCAGGTTGCACAGCAGTTAATAAAGGTCTCCATGAATACTATTTTGACTGAGTGTTTTCTGTTAACCAGCAACATACCATAGAAGTAATAATAGCGACTTCTTATGGACAATTTATAGAAATGTAAATGTGCTACTTCTGTATCAGATTCACTTCTAAACATGGTATGTTTTATTTTTATTTTAAATTTATTTATTTTAATTGGAGGCAATTACTTCACAGTAGTATGATGGGTTTAGCCATACATCAGTATGTATCGGCCACAGGCATACCTGTGTCCCCTCCATCCTAAATACCCCCCCCACCTCCCTCCACACTATATCCCTTAAACATGATGTACTTTAGATAAACATTTACTCTCAATATGAGTAAAATATTTCTTCCAGGCAAGTAAGAGGACTTTATATCATTATCCACATGCACCAAATAACATTTTTTAAGTTTTTTTTTAACCAATGTATCATTAATTTACAATAAAACATTTTTAATCAAACTTAGACAATTCTATGTATAGGCTTGAAGTCCTTTAACATCCAATGTGTGTGTTAGTTAGTTGTATTCATTTTACTCTGCAACCCTGTGGACTGTAGCCCCCCCAGGCTCCCCTGTCCATGGGATTTCCCAGGAAAGAATACTTCAGTGGATTGCCATTCCCTTCCTCAGGGGATCTTCCTGTCCCAGGTATTGAACCTGGGTCTCCTGCATTGCAGGTAGATGCTTTAACTTCTGAGCCACCAATAGTTACCTCATAATCCTATCCTCTTTTTGCATAAAAAGTTTACAATAAAAAGTAAATAAATTGGGAGCTAGTTATGGGTCTCAAGAAAGTCACACAAATACCATTGCTTGCTTTGCTCAAAAAAAGATATATTTTACCTATTGCAATATATGGAAAATATCATGCTTAGAACTCTCTTAGAACTACATTTAAATTTTATCTGCTTAATGTTTCGTGTTAGTATAAAGGCAAAAGCCATTTTGAAATGTACAAAAATATATTAAAAAGATATAAAAAGATGTCATCACTGCCCCTGAGTTTGGGTCCAGGAATGGTTAGAAATGTGCAGACAGCACACAGTATTTGTGCAGTCTACTGCAAGGCCTCACCACCCTTCAAAGCTAGGTATCCAAAATTTCTCACAGTAAAATAAAAAAAGTCTCAGCTCCTGAAAAACGACTAAGTCAGTGTGTTAAAATTAATATGATTGATTACTTTGACTATAGAAAAATATTTCAATTTTTATCTCTTGGTTTCCTAAATTCACAATATGCTTTGTGTATTATTTTTAAAGATAAAAAAAGTAGAAGCTACTTGCACTTTTGGAAGGTACCAAATATAAACTGTTGATAAATACATGGGAAGTAAATGGGAAATATTTGTGAGCCTGGAGCACAAGGTTATATTCTTGAGATCTGACTGGAGCTGCGGAGGTTGTAGGTACAATGTTTAGTGAGAGATATATTTATTAATGGGCTTTCTTAGTGACTCAGATGGTAAAGTATCTGTCTGCAATGCAGGAGACTTGCATTTAATCACTGGCTCAGAAAGATCCCCTGGAGAAGGGAATGGTTACTCACTCCAATATTCTTGCCGGGAGAATTCCATTGACAGAGGAGCCTGCCCATCTATAGTCAGTCCATGGGGTTGCAAGGAGAACATGAGTGAGTGATTAACACTAATCATTATACTGATTATTAATGGGTAAAGAACATGCTTGCCAGTGCAGGACATGTAAGAGATGATGGTTTGATCCCTGGGTTGGAGGAGATTCCTGAAGGAGGGCATGGCAACCCACTCCAGTATTCTTGCCTAGATCCCATGGGCAGAGGAACTTGGTGGACTGCAGTCCATGGGGTTGCAAAGGGTAGGACATGACTTAACAGTGCCGCATGAATGCATACATACTTACTAATATTTCTATAGTCAACTATTATCCCTCTCATTTTGCTAATGAAGATGGTGGAGTTTCATCTCCTGGGGTTTCAAAATGGCTTACAGGGAGAGGAATTTTTCATACTTGCCAGCTAGTCCATCCGTCTCCCTATCCTTCACCTCTTGGAGTGAAAAAGAACAGCCCATGAGACTGAAGTTATTGAGTCTGTCACCTCCCCATCTTTGCCTTGTGATGGACAGTGGCAACCTCATGGGGCTTACAGGTAGAGCAGATCCACATTTATAATTAACAGGCCTATGACAGTTTTGTGAAATCAGTCATGAAATCAATCACCTTCATTGAAGAACTTCTTATATATTTCCCAAAACAGATTACTTAGAGCAAAAATTAAGTGAGTCCTTATTTTTTCATAAACACAAAGATTGCTTAAAATAACACAAAACTCCTTACTCAACTGTGTTTTGAGATGTGATGATAGATGAAATGGGATCTAAAAAGTTAACCAGCTGTCCAGGGATTTCTCCATCTCTGTATAGAAGTCTTCAAAAATAAACTTATTAATTAAAGGATGGATGATTATAAGAATAACATTTCAAGGCCTATGTGGGAGTTGTTTTACCTGTTAGTAACTCTTTTTTTTTAATGTGGAGAGTTCCTCTTTCTGACTTGACATTAAAGTACCCATATTTCTGTAAAAGTGCTTTGACCTTTAGCAGTGTGGTATGATCAAAGGTATTATAAACTGATATGAATTTAAAAAGAAAAGCCACATGGGCTTTTCAGAGTTTTAGAACTAGATATCTGTTTGCAAAAATAGCATCCCTGTATTTTGAGCACAAATTTTGAAACAATTCATTGAGATATAATTCTATCCTTTGGGGAAAATAATCAATGCACACACATATATACCCCAACATACCCCTGCACACACACACACATGACACAAACTCACACATCTGAATTCCTGAAAATTTCCTTTCAAAAATGAATATTTCAGGAATAAAATTGATGGGAAAAAAGACATGCTTACATTATATAAAAAACTAAAAAATTAGGGTTTTATCAGTTTGAAGGTGCTTGTTAATTTGACAAAGACAAAATATGAGAGTTTTAACTTATAATTTTAATTCTTAGCAATTAAAAAAATATATTCTACTGTCCTGAAAATTGGTAATACAAAAGCATAATCATAGGAAACATGCCAAGAATACAGTTAAGGGGTTGGACATTTAAATCAGATTTCTTTTGAAAATAAAATGTTTCAGAGGAAAAAGAACCAGACTTCATCTCCATAGTCCTAACTGGCTAACTGAGAGGCAGTAAATAAATAAACAAATAAATAAAGACCTTACATATTTGCTAAAAGACTCATTTCAGTCGCTCAGTCATGTCTGACTCTTCATGACCCCATGGACTGAAGCACACCGGGCTTCCCTGTCCATCACCAAAACTTGGAACTTGCTCAAACTCATGTCCATTGAATCAGCGATGCCATCCAAACATCTCAACTTTTGTTGTCCCTTCCTCTTCCTGTCTTCAATCTTTCCCAGTATCAGGAGCTTTTCTATTGAGTCAGTTTTTCAAATCAGGTAGCCAAAGTATTGGAGTTCCAGCTTCAGCATCAGTCCTTCCAATGAATATTCAGGACTGATTTTTCCTTAGAATGGACTGGTTTGATCTCCTTGCAGGCCAATGAACTCTCAAAAGTCTCCAACACCACAGTTCAAAAACATCAATTCTTCGGTGTTCAGCTTTCTTTATAGTCCAACTCTCACATCCATACAAGACTACTGGGAAAACCATAGCTTTGACTAGTTGAACCTTTGTTGGTAGAGTAATGTCTCTGCTTTTTAATATGATGTCTACTTGTAGCTTTTCTTCCAAGGAGCAAGAGTCTTTTAATTTCATGACTACAGTCACCATATGAAGTGATTTTGGAGCCCCCAAGAATAAAGTCTGTCACTGTTTCCATTGCTTCCTCATCTATTTGCCATGAAGTGATGGGTCAAGATGTCATGATCTTAGTTTTATGAATGTTGAGTTTTAAAACAACTTTTTCACTCTCTTCTTTCACTTTCATCAAGAGGCTCTTCAGTTCTTCTTTGCTTTCTACCATAAGGGTAGTGTCATCCACATATCTGAGGTTATTGATATTTCTCCTGATAACCTTAATTCCAGCTTGTGCTTCTTCCAGCCAAGCATTATGCATGATATACTCTGCATGTAATTTAAATAAGCAGGGTGACAATATACAGCCTTGACATACTCCTTTCCCAATTTGGAACCAGTCTGTTGTTCCCTGTCCAGTTCTAACTGTTGCTTTTTGACCTGCATACAGATTACATAGGAGGCAGGTAAAGTAATCTGGTAGTCCCATCTCTTTAAGAATTTTCCACAGCTTGCTGTGTTCCACATAGTCAAAGTATTTGACATAGTCAATAAAACAGAAATAGATGTTTTTCTGCAACTCTCTTGCTTTTTTGATGATGCAATGGATGCTGGCAATTTGGTCTCTGGCTTCTCTGCCTTTGGTAAATTCAGCTTAAACATCTGGAAGTTCATGGTTCATGTAAAATTTAAGCCTGGTTTGGACAATTTTGATCATTACTTTACTAGCATGTGAGATGAGTGCAATCGTGCAGTAGTTTGAACATTCTTTGGTATTGCCTTTATTTGGGATTGGAATAAAAACTGACCTTTTCCAGTCCTGTGGCCACTGCTGAGTTTTCCCAATTTGCTGGCATACTGAATGCAGCACTTTCACAGCATCATCTTATAGGATTTGAAATAGCTCAACTGGAATTCCACCCCCTTCACTAACTTTGTTCATATGCTTTCTAAGGCTCACTTGACTTTGTATTCCAGGATGTCTGTCTCTAGGTGAGTGATCACATCATCATTGTTATCTGGGTCATGATCTTTTTTGTATAGTTCTGTGTATTGCCATCTCTTCTTAATATCTTCTGCTTCTGTTAGGTCCATACAGTTTCTGTCTTTTATTGTGTCAATCTTTGCATGAAGTGTTCCCTTAGTATCTCTAGTTTTCTTGAAGTGATCTCTTGTCTTTCCCATTTTATTGTTCTCCTCTATTTCTTTACATTGATCACTGAGGAAGACTTTCTTATATCTCCTTGCTATTCTTTGGATCACTGCATTCAAATGGGTATATCTTTCCCTTTCTCCTTTGCCTTTAGCTTCTCTTCTTTTCTCAGCTATTTGTAAGGCCTCCTCAGACAATCACTTTCCTTTTTGCGTGTGTGTGTGTGTGTGTGTTTATTTTTCTTTGGGAATGGTTTTGATCACTGATTCCTGTACAATGTCACATACCTCTGTCCATAGTTCTTCAGGCACTCTGTCTATCAGATCTAATCCCTTGCATCTGATTTTAACTTCCTTTGTATAATTGTAAGGGATTTGACTTAGGTCATACCTGACTGGTTTTCCCTATTTGCTTCAATTTAAGTCTCACTTTTGCAATAAGGAGTTCATGATCTGAGCCACAGTCAGTTTTCAGTCTTTCCTGACTGTGTAGAGTTTCTCCATCTTTGGCTGCAAAGAATATAATCAATCTGATTTCAGTATTGGCTATATGGCTAAAAGTCTAATGTTTCATATATATACTATGTATATATATATAATATGTATATGCATGTTTGTATGTATATATATATGTATGTGTATGTGTATATATATATATATATATATATATATATTATGTATGCATGCATGTACAGTTGCTTTAGTCATGTCCAATTCTTTGAAGGTTCTCATAGGACCATATGTACTATAGCCCTCTGGAGTCTTCTGTCCATGGGATTCTCCAGGCAAGAATACTGGAGTTGATTGTGCCATGTCCTCCTCCAGGGGATCTTCACAACACAGGGATCAAATTTGGGTTTCTTGCTTTGGAGGTGGATTCTTCATTGTTCAGTCACAGGGGAAGATCTTATATTATGCATACGTACAGATATATACATATGATTGCAGATTTAATAAATGTTGACAATGTTAATTTTAAATAAATTAATAATGTGAGTGAAGCAGCCACTTTAATATTTTGCTTTAATGGTGAAACACATTTTTGTAAGATTAAATTGCATAAACTAGCTTACTATTTTCATCAGGGTAATCTTATGGCTAGCACAAAAACAAAATAGAGATAGCAGTAATGAGGTGCTTTAATCCTTACAAAAATTCAAGCATTTTCATCACACATACCAAAACAACCAAAATTTTCATTACTGCATGATAATGGTAAAGAACCTGTCTGCTCATGCAGAAGACATAAGAGAGATGGGTTTGATCCTTAGGTGGGGAAGATGCCCTGGAATAGGAAATGGTAACCCATTCCAGTATTCTTGCCTGAGAATCCCATGAAGAGAGAAGCCTGGTGGGCTACAGTCCCTGAGGTCACAAAGAGTCAGATGTGATTGAAGCAACTTAGCACAGCACCCAAAATATGTAGTCTAGTAAGGTACATAGTATAAGGTCACTCTCCACCTGGGGAAAGGAAAAAGTACGGCAATGATGACAAATGTAATTGGCTTCAGTCTTTTCTTTGTGTGTAGTAAAAAATTTGGCCTTTTTCATAGAGATCTGACCTTGCCCTCATCTTCTGGGAGGTAATCTATATCATATTTGATGGGAGTTATATATAGTGGCTGAGCATGTCTTAAATCTCAGCAAGAATAACAATTAACACTGGATGAATGTACATAACCATCTGAACTCATTTCCTACCTAGGGTTTTAATGCACCTTTTAAAAATAATACAAATTTCATCGTATTTCAGAAATGCCATTTTAATACACACTGTTACAAATTAAATAGCTTGCAAGTGCTCACTGAATATATGTCAGGAATTTCTACAACTTAAAACTTTTGACATATTTGATATAATTGTGTTAAAAGGTCTTAATGATCTGGAAAACCACAATGGTGTGGTCACTCACCTAGAACCAGACATCCTGGAGTGTGAAATCATGTGGTCCTTAGGAAGCATTTCTACAAACAAAGCTAGTGGAGGTGATAGAATTCTAGCTGAGCTATTTCAAATCCTAAAAGATGATGCTGTCAAAGTGTTTCACTCAGGACACCATAAAATTTGGAAAATTCAGCAGTGGCCAGGAGTGGAAAAGGTCAGTTTTCATTACAATCTCAAAGAAGGGCAATGCCAAAGAATGTTTAAACTTCTTCACTCATTTCACATGCTAGCAAGGTAATGCTCAAAATCCTTTAAGCTAGGCTTCAGCAGTACTTGAACTGAGAACTTCTAGATGTATAAGTTGGATTTAGAAAAGGCAGAGGAACCAGAGATTGAATTGCCAACATTCAGTGGATCATATAAAAAGCAAGAGAATTCCAGAAAAACATCTACTTCTGCTTCACTGACTACAGTAAGCCTTTAATGTGTAGATCACAACATACTATTGTGGAAAATCTGAAAGAGATGGGAATACCAGACCATCTTACCTGCCTCCTGAGAAATCTGTATGCAAATCAAGAAGCAACAGTTATAACCAGGCATGGAACAATGGACTGACTGGTTCAAAATTGGGAAAGGGGTACATCAAGGTTGTATCTTATTCATTTAACTTCATGCACAGTATATCATGCCAAAGCTGGGCTGGATGAATCAGAGGCTGGAATCAAGATTGCTGGGAGAATTATCAATAGCCTCAGAGATACAGATGACACCTCCATAATGGCAGAAAGTGAAGAGGAACTAAGGTTTATGATGATGATGAAAGAGGAGAGTAGAAGAGTTGGCTTAAAACCAACGATCTAAAAAGTAAGATCATGGCGGCATCTGGTCCCACCACTTTATGACAAGTGGATGGGGAAACAATGGAAACAGTGACGAAATTTATTTTCTTGGGCTCCAAAATTACTGCAGATAGTGACTGCAACCATGAAATTAAAAATTACTTGCTCCTTGGAAGAAAAGTTAGGACAAACCTAGACAGCATATTAGGAAGCAGATAAATTATTTTGCCAACAAAGTTCCATATAGTCAAAGCTATGGTTTTTCCAATAGTCATGTATGGATTTGAGGGTTGGACTTACAGAAGGCTGAGCACTTAAGAACTGATGCTTTTGAATTGTGGTGTTTGAGAAGACTCTTGAGAGTCACTTGGACTGCAAGGAGATCAAATCAGTCAATCCTAAAGCAAACCAAACCTGAATATTCATTGAAAAGACTGATGATGAAGCTGAAGCTCCAAATCTTTGACCACCTGATGCAAAGAACTGACTCATTGGGAATATCCTGATTCTGGGAAAGACTGAGGGCAGGAGAAAGGGGCATCAGAGGCTGAGATGGTTGGATGGCATCATCTACTCAATGGACATTAGTTTGAGCAAACTCTAGGAGATAGTGAAGGACAGGGAAGCTTGGCATGTTGCAGTCCATGGGGCTGCAAAGATTCAGACACAGCTAAAACAATAAAAACTAAATAAAAACTAAATATCCTGTAAAAAAAAATAGTATCAGGAATGTATGTAATATCCAGACTTCTTATGGTAACTAGCAAAAGATGATAGAGTAGAGAATACTGTCATCTTAGCAAAGTTTTATATGCTAGAGGGGTTATATTGCACAATAGTTCATATTTTGAACTGTAGAAATCAATCAACTGTCTGCATGTAAAAAATGCTATGCCACTTTCTAGTGGGAAAAACTTCAAAATATTATTTAATTCCCATTCCAATGGGCCTATGTTTTTGCCATACCACATATATTTTCTGTGAAGCACATAAAAGCTCACATGCAATGCTCTTAGAAGAGTGTCTGGCACGTATTAGACAATAAATAAATATGGCCTATTTTAATAAAAATATTGCTATATAATTAATGTTAAAAGTGAATATCTCATATGGAAAATGAAAAACAGATAAAAGGAAAAAGGAAAAGTATAGCTTTGCTTGAAATATATTTGACCCATGAACTATACCTGGTAGCTCAGCTAGTAAAGAATCCACCTGCAGTACAGGACACCCTGGTTCTCTTCTTTGGTTGGGAAGATCTGCTACCCACTCCAGTATTCTTGGGCTTCCCTTGGGGCTCAGTTCGTAAGGAATATGCCTGCAAAGTGGGAGACCTGGGTTTGATCCCTGGGTTGGGAAGATACCCTGGAGAAGGATACAGCTACCCACTCCAGTATTCTTGCCTGGAGAATTCCATGGACAGAGGAGCCTGGTGGCCTATAGTCCACAGGGTCTCAGAGAGTCAGACACAACTGAGCGACTAACACTTTCATTTTCTTGAATGACAGAGTGAGGAGCCTGGCAGAACTTCTCCCCAGCAAAAAACCAGCTATTTAATTAGTAAGAACTATATATGTAATATAATGGTTTAACTTTCAGGAAATTGACCTAAGGGCATACGACATATGGAGAAACATTGGTTTAAGAGAACCTCCTAAATCTTGGTAAGTACAGCCAGTCAGCTGCAACCTGCTTCCTCACCAATTCCCCACGTTACCTGAGCTCTCTTCCAGATGCTTTATTGGAGAGCATCTGTATGGGAATGGCCAAGAATAAAAGGACTCTGTTTCTCTAGTTTCCAGTTTAAGACTAGAGTTTTACCCTTGGAGTGACAGATTGCTGGCACTTCTCACTCCATCTATGCTACCTCTCCACTCCAGCCCCTTGTTGCAGAAAATTTACCCTGGGTGGACTGGGCTAAAAGATGGAGGCTCCCTTTCCCACTTCACCCGTATTAGTAGAGAAGCTTCATTACTGAGCAGCAAAGGCTATGAATCCCAGAGACCTGGTGGATCCTACCCTAGCTCACTTATAGAGAGGAGATTTAATACTGAGAAGGGTAAGTTAAGGAGATGAGGGTCCACCTTGCCTCACCCCAATAATGCCTGCTCATTGAGCAGGGGTGTCTCTCAGAAGAAGTGAGCTGCTCCCCCACACTCCCAGCTCCTTTGTTTTGATGCAGAGTTTCTTTCCAAGGGGAGAGGTAAGTCAGCAGTACAAAGATATCCCCTGCTCTGCCTAAACAGACTTTAAAACAGAGTATGAAGAAGGTTATACCTAAGGACATTGTCAAAAAGAATGAAGAGCTTGGTGGGGAGCAGATATGAGGGTCTTGGTAGCTTCATGATACCGGTTGCAACAAGTGAAAGAACAGAGCAGCTAGAAATTCATCAGAGAGAATCAAGTCAGCCAAGAAAAATAATCCTGGGGTCAAAGGAGCCTCTGACCCCTGGGGTTGGGAAAAGCCACGTGGCATGAGATGGGTTGACCTGCTGAGCAGCAGAGTAGGACATGAATTAGTGCAAAATAATTTCCCAGCTGACACACAGATCCATCAATGCGAGGAAGAAGCCTTGCAGGCACAAGGACCTTAAGCACAATCTCTAATGAAAAGTGGCTGAAGCATGAACTTCTCTTACTTAGGGGCAACTCTTAAGAAGTCATACAAAACTAAAATTGCACACATCCCTGTCAGTCTGCAGGACTGTGCATGTTCAAAGATTCAGGAGTGATCAGAGAACAAAAAAAGTGTGTTTAGGGTATTAAAAAATAAACTATATTTACCAAAAATAAAAATAAATTCAATTATTACCAAAAAAAGTAAGAAAACTGTATTGAAAAATGATTTTTTCAACAGTAACTGGAGTTCACATAAAGAACAAAGATAAACAGAAATGAATTAGAAGAAGGTTAATACAATGAACTATAAACTCTCTCTCAAGTGCTTAGTTGCTCAGTCATGTCCTACTCTTTGTGAACCCATGGATTGTAGCCTTTCAGGCTCCTCTGTCCATGGGGATTCTCAAAGCAAGAATACTGGAGTGGGTTGCCATGCCCTCCTCCAGGGGATCTTCTCAACCCAGGGACTGAACCCAGGTCTCTCGCACTGCAGACAGATATTTTATCATCTGAGCCACCAGGTAAGCCCAAGAATACAGGAGTGGATAGTGGGACTCCTGCATGTCAGGCTGGTACTTTACCAGCTGAATTACCAGGTAAGCTTCTGTCTCTCTCTTCTCTCTCTAAAAAGCCATAAGATTGTATGAAATGGTAATTTTAACAATATGTTGGTAGGCTATCTGTTCAGTTGCTCAGTCATGACTGACTCTTTGCGAACCCATGGACTGCAGCACGCCAGGCCTCCCTGTCCATCACCAACTCTGGAGCTTGCTCAAACTCGTGTCCATTGAGTCAGTGAAGCCATCCAACCATCTCATCCTCTGTCTTACCCTTCTCCTCCTGCCTTCAATCTTTCCCAGCATCAGGGTCTTTTCCAAGCGTCGGTTATATATAAATCTAATACTTATCAGAATAATAGCAGACACAGATGGAGGAGAGTGGAAGTATATGGAAATAAACTTTCTATCTTTCATTGCATTCAAGTCAGTACAAATGTGAAGCAGATTTTGGTGGTTTTAGTAGCCACTTTTAATCCATAGAACAACCATAAAAATAACTAAACAATGTAATTAAATATCATTTAAGAAGTTAAAATATTGCACTAGAATATATTTATTTAAAAAAAGGAACACAGTTTAAAAAGAACAGAAGTATAAAAACACGAGTCATATAGAAACAAAAAGAAAAATGGGACATATATATATCCTGCCATATCAATAATAGCATTAAATGTGAATGGCTGTATAAAACAATTGAAAGTCAAAGACTGTGAAATTTGATAATCAACATCCAACTATGCTGTTTACAAGGGAGACAATTTAGATTCACATAAAGGCATACGTGTGAAAGAAAAATACTAGAGAAAGATACACTATATGAAGAGCAATAATGAGAGCTGAAGTGGTTTTATTAGTATTAAAAAAGTAAAAGTTTAAAACAAGGCATGTTACTAGAGATAAGAGGGAGAGTATATAATGTTGAGTAAATTGAACAGGAATATATTTTAAAAATTAAATATAAAAGCACTAGTCAACAAATTTCTAGAATGCATTAGGATAAAACTGACACAACAAAAAGAAAATAGGTTATTCAAAATTATAGTATGAGATTTTAATATTCCTCTTTCAATAGGATGGAAAATCTAGGCAGATCAACAAATAAATGGAAAGCTACAACAGCAGTATAAATCAAATAAACTGAACAGACATCTATAGAACACTCCACTCAGCAAAGCCCAGTACATATTTCTCAAGTTCAGAGGGAACATTCCCCATGATAAACCATATGTGGAGCCCTAAAAATAGCATCAATAAAAATAAAGCATTGAAATAATACAAAATATACTATCTATCTTCTATAAAATTATAAATCATTATTAGGAGGAAACTTACAACTGTATAAAAATTAAACAACCTGTTCTTAAATGCCAGTGGATCAAATGGGAAATTACAATGGAAATTTGAAAATATTTAGAGATGAATGAAAATGAAGAGTTATAGTAAAATTACATGACATACTTAAAGCCATTCTATGATTGAAATTTATAGCTCTAAATAATTGTATTAAGAAAGAATAAATGCCTAAAATTAATATAATAAAACAGCATTTTAGATTCAGCCTGAGAGAAGACGCAACTATATATATGTGTATATATATATATATTAGTAAAAAGACATTTTCAGTGATTACCACAGAAAGGCAATGATGGAAGATTATGAAAGACAGTGTGAGAGACATGTATGCAGATCAATACTGTCTAACACATATCTTAGAAAAGGTTTAGAAAGCCATGGAGTGTGAAAGAAGGAATTATTGTTAAGAAATACCAGCTATGATATGTCCAGAACTGATGGAGGATGTCATTCCCCAAATTGAGGCAACATGATTCCAAAACTGATGTATCCAACAGTCTTAGAACCGTTAATGACTTAGCAAACATTTCCCTGGTGACTCAGTGGTAAAGAACCTGCCTGCCAATGCAGGTGACATGAGTTTGATCTCTGGACTGGGAAGATCCCCTGGAAAAGGAAATGGCAACCCACTCCAGTATTCTTGCCTGGGGAATCCCATTGATGAGATTGACTGTACCCATGGGGTACAGTCCATGGGGTCTCAAAAAAGTCAGACACAACTTAGCAACTAAACAACAACAACAAAGATTTGTTGAATAAATCCAAATACATTCAGGTAAAAATGTTGTTGTTCAGTCGCTCAGTTGTGTCTGACTCTTTGTGACCTATGGACTGAAGCATGCCAGGCTTGTCCCTTGCAATCTCCAGGAGTTTGTTGAAACTCAAGTCTATTGAGTCGGTGATGCCATCCAACGATCCCATCCTCTGTTTTCCCCTTCTCCTCCCTCTTTCAATCTTTCCCAGCATCAGGGTATTTTCTAATCATTTGACTCTTTGCATCAGGTGGCCAAAGTATTGGAGTTTCAGCTTTAGCATCAGTCCTTCCAATGAATAGTCAGGATTGGTTTCCTTTATGATTGACTGATTTGGTCTTTTTGCAGTTCAAGGGACTCTCAAGAGACTTCTCCAACATCATAGTTCAAAAGTATTAATTCTTTGAATCTTGGTCTTCTTTATGACCCAACTCTCACATCTGTACATGACTACTGGAAAAACTGTAGTTTTGGTTATATGGACCTTTGTCAGCAAAGATACAATTATGAAGTATCAAATGTAAGGAAAAGTTTTTAAAATCTAATGTTCATTTAGATTTCCTAAAAACACGGCAATTAAATGACAACAGAACTTTCAATGAAAAAAATTGGTATTAGTTAATTTCCTTGAAGTAAAGATGGGAGAAAATAATTCTCAGCCTAGAATTGTATATACAAATAACCATAAAACAAAACTAAGGGAAAATAAAAATGCTATAATTAAACAAGAGCATAGAGCCTAACATTAACAGAATTCCAGTGAAGTTATTGTAATTTTTTAAGTGATAGCATTCAGAAATAGACATGTATCTTATTATAATATCAGAAATAGGTAAACGTGGTGGTGAATCTAAACAAGTATTAACACTAAACAAATATTTGATGTTAGATATTTGGGGGTTATAAAGATGGAATTAAAATACAGACACAGTGCCATTTAGAAGAAAGATGCTTAGAAGCCATGAAATCCTAATAATATTTTATATTGCTCAGGAGAATGCAGATCTAATTTTATGAAATTTGGTTAGTAAAATGTATATGTAAAGTTTTTAACTAAAAAATTGAACGGTTAAAATAGAATGTACAATTTCAAAATGATAAAAAGTAAAAGAGAACTGGAAAATCAAAAATAATAGATAGTCAAAATAAGAAAAGGTCAACACTGCAATAATATAACTATTACATGAAATACAAGTTTTATGCACATAGAAAAACATAAGTTATGGGATATTTGAATGATCTAAGATATTTCAATAACCTGACTATTTTAAGTAGGTATATTTGTTCAAAACCCAAGTATGGAGCTAAATAAAAAAGGAGCTTGAATTTAGCAACAAATTATATATCAGACATTAGTAAATAGATTTTTTGTTTGCTCTAGACACTGAATACCTATGGCCATTGTTCAGCTACCTCTTTTTCAGTATTTCTTGAGGGTTAATTTTTCACCTCTGCTTCAGTGAAAAATATGCATTGATTTTGACATTTTCAAAAATGAATTGCAATTAGTATTTGATGACACACTGACCCCCTGCTAAGAATTCATTAGGCAGATTATACAGTGAAATTTAGATATAATTTTGTTCATATCGTTCCAATTTGACATATCCTATTTAAAACTATGACCCAGTTAAAGATGACTGAGAAATGTCTAACAGAGCCATTCACCTTCCTTATTCACTCTCTAAAGAATTTAGAATGACACAGAAAATAATGTGTGCAATTTTTCAATGGCCCTGAGAATTTCCATTGAAGATGACAAAGCCTAATCAAAAGAAATTTCTTTAATGAATGTGACTCTAATGGAGATAATGTTTTCTCAGAAGCTGGTGAGTGTTAACTTCTTCATGATTTGGATGCTCTGATTTTAATAAACCTCACAAATTTTATCAAATCTACTCTCAAGTAAAATATTTTATGATTAAGAAATAAAATACTGTGGCCTATATTATGTGCATAATAAACCACTTCTATTGGGGTTGTATTCTAATGTACTAGATATTTGAAATTGAATATTTGGTCACAATATTTTATTTTCTGCTATTAAGCAAAGCTGTAATATGGAGAAAAAATTCAATATTATGAAAACACTTTTTATTTTTTATTTTCCCCTAGGTAATCTGGTCATCTTTTCATTTTTTTCACATTTAGCTGGCACTCTTGTTACTGCCTTATTAACTTTTAAAATTCTCCTGGATAGGCACTGCTGGTAAGTGCAGCACAGTAACAATAGAAGGTTAAAAATAAATGAAACAAAAGGAGAAACAATATTGTTCTGGCTAATTTCCATTTACAGAGAAGAAGAATGCTTAGTCCCAAATCTCCTAATAGTTCCATATAGGTCCTAGCATAATACTTTGGTTTGCTTGTTCATCAAATCTGCCTAGAAATGAAAAGACATTTTCATGCTCTTTTGTTCCATGAGTTCATGTTTCAAAAGATAATTCATGAACCCAATGTTATGATTGTTATTTTAGTGTCTTGTTCCCGGAATCTATGTTTTTGAAGTATAGGTTATGTGGCTTATATTCACAGTCATAAAATCCTCACTAAAACCAGGAGTTTTAAATATAACATAGCATATGCTCTGTGTGCTCAGTCATGTTTACTCAGTGTCCGACTCTTTGCAACCCCATGGACTGTAGCCCACCAGGCTCCTCTGCCCATGGGGATTCTCCAGGCAAGAATACTGGTGTGGGTTGCCATGCCTTCCCTCAGGGTATCTTCCCAACTCAGGGATCAAACCCATGTCTCCCGCATTGCAGGTGGATTCTTTTAACATCTGATCCACCAGCAAAGCCCATGTGTATTGGAGTGGGTAGCCTATCCCATCTCCAGGGGATCTTCCCAACCCAGGAATCGGACCAGGGTCTTCTGCATTGCAGGTGGATTCTCTATCGGCTGAGTTACCAGAGTAACTCATATGATAAGCCCCATATTATAGTGTAGCTTAGGCACATGTTATTAGGAAAGAATGTGATCTACTACAAATTGATTTAACATGAATTAAATCCAGAAAAAAGGAGTTTCTCTCTTATAATAAGAGAAGTCCAGAAAAAGAAATCATAGAACTGATGTAGGATCTCCATGATAAAAGCACATAACCAGGTTTTCTCTCCCTTTTCCTTCTCTGGTTCTTATCCTGTGATTTTTATCCTCAATCCTGCTCCCTTCTAGTCTGCTGTAACACTGGGTATCATGTCTAAGGTTAAGAAATAGAAGGATCATAGGGGCAAGGTAGCATGATATTCTACTGCTGCCTAATGAATAAACTCAAACTAATGGCTGAAAAGTTGATTATTGATTGCTATAGTTTCATTTTTCTTAAAAAAAGAACGGTTTATTTCACAGATCCTACAACCTGTGCTATGCTCACCTGAAGGAGTCTACTGGTCTTGAAAGCTGGAGGATAAGCTGGAGTCTCACTGAAGGATCTTTCTCTCATTTTCCTCTCTCAGTCCTTTGACTCAGCCACTGTACCTCTCCTGCTTGCTGGAAAAGAAAAAAAAAGCTTATGTGGTCATATTTTCCAAGAGCCCAAATGCAGTGATGTCTAGGCCTTCTAAGAGATTTGGCTTGATATCATTTTTGCCACCTTCCACTCCTATAAATAATCCTCAGGCCCATCCCAGTTTCAGAAGGAGACAATACAAGAATCTGATACTGAAAGCATAGTTCATTTGGAATCATCATTTAACAGATAATTGTGGCACATCATTTGTCTCTGAAGGATTCACATTTCTCCCCCATATTAAAATACACTCACTTTCCCTACTCCCCACTCTAGAACAGCAGATGTCTCTTTGTCTTGCAAAGTCAGGATGTCAGGCTTGAGATGTGGAATACCATGAGGTCCAGTTTTGTGTAAGGATCTCCAGCTGTCAGAGCACATTATCTGAGATCCTTTAAAGTAGGTAGACAAGTTAACTTAGACACACACATCCAGTATGCAATGTTGAGATTAGGGCAGGAAAGTGAAAACAGACAATTTTCACAAAGAGAGATTGTAAATGGCACAGAGCAGGAAACAGTACCTTGTAATTCTGAAATCTAATCAGGTACTTGGCAAGTCATGCCAAGTGTTGCCAAACGTGACTTGCCAAGACGTGGCATGACTTATATGCAGAATATGTCATGCAAAACGGTGAACTGGATGAATTACAAGCTGGAATCAAGACTGCTGGTAGAAATATCAACAACCTCAGATATGCAGATGATATCATCCTAATGGGAGAAAGTGAAGAGGAACTGAAGTGCCATTTGATGAAGGTGAAAGAGAGTAGAAAAACCTGGCTTAAAATTAAACATTAAAAAAGCTAAGATCATGGCATCTGGTCCTATCACTTTATGGCAAATAGATGGTGAAACGATGGAAACAGTGACAGACTTTATTTTTTTTTGGGGGGGGGGCTCCAAAATCAGTGTGGACAGTAACTGCAGCCATGAAATTAAAAAATGCTTGCTCCTTGGAAGAAAAGCTATGACAAACTTAGACAGCATATTAAAAAGGATAGTCATCACTTTGCTGACAAAGCTCTGTCTAGTCAAAGCTATGGTTTTTCTAGTAGTCATGTATGGATGTGAGAGAACATAAAAAATGCTGAGCACTGAAGATTGGATGTTTTCAAATTGTGGTATTGGAGAAGAGTCTTGAGAGTCACTTAGACCTCAAGGAGATCAAATCAGTCAATCCTAAAGGAAATCAACCCTGAATACTCACTGAAAGGACTGATATTAAAGCCGAAGCTCCAATACTTTGGCCATGTTATGCAAAGTGCTGACTCATTGGAAAAGACGTTGATGCTGAGAAAGATTGAAGACAGGAGGAGAAGGGGATGGCAGAGGATGAGATCATTGGATGGCATCATCAACTCAATGGACGTGTGTTTGAGCAAACTCCAGGCATATAGAACAGGGAAACCTGGTGTGCTGCAGTCCAAGAGGTCACAAATAGACACAACTTAGCGATTGAACAGCAACAATCAGGTACATGATGACAATTACTTAATGAGGTTCCAGTTCTGTTCCATGTTTTCTGAGAACTCTCTGAGTCATCTTTCCTTTTCCATAGGAAGAGTTTTTCTTTTTCATCTCAGTGTCTTTTTAGCCTGTTCCCTGCCTGAGAAATATGAGTATATTGGAATTTTATTTATCTTTTAATTTGGGGTTTCTTGTTACTATCTTTCTCTTAAGTTTATAAAATTCTTTCACAAATCTGTGTATCTCTCAGGTCTCATAATCCACTCAATTACACAAAGGCAACACCACACATCTCTTTTTGAGTCAAATTCTTCTACTTTAGACTGAGAATTAGGATGCTGAGGTATAATGCTATCAGGATTCTTAGAATAACTATTATTCTTATCTTGGGGACTAATAAGAATACGTAAAAGATTTTCCAAAAGTCATGTTTTACTCCTCGAGAATTAGGTATCCAGTTGACATTTTTTTGAATATCACTAAAAACTCTAAGAACCACAACCTGACTTAAGGCTATTTTTAATGGCAAGACCATATATTTAATATTTAATAATATTTCTTACCTGGAGATTTTTGCCAAGAGAGAAAGACTGAGGGTGAGAAATAGTTTTGAACTCAGTAACCACTGACTTCTTCATATTTCCTCTAAATTATGATTTAAACATGAACAGTCCCTTCTATAGCTCATCTCACCCCTTCACTGTTTTATTCTAGGCAGTTAATAGGAGCCAACTGGCACTTTCAATATCCTATCTGGAAATTTCATAGCCATATCCATTAGCTCAATGTGAGGACTTTCTGTCTTCCACTTTAATGCATTCAAGAGTTTTGCTGATTATTCTGCACTTAACTCAGATCTACTTAATTAAGTTTTGTGAGAGAAATTTTCTCACTGTCCTTTAAGAATTTATTAGCAGTTTCCCTTCAGATCTTTGCCTGCTACCCAGTTTCAAAATCAATGCCACTTAATTTCAGGTTTCTGTTACAGAAGCATCTCCCTCTTTGTCAATTTTTATTGTGATAATCTCCTATACCAAACTTCAGTATTCAAAAATTGATGACTTAACGACTATTTTATAATTTTTCACAGTTGTTCAATATCACTTGGGCCCATCTGGGCATCTATTCTTCTTGTCTTGCCAGTGGTCACTTGTGTGTCTGCATTTCTCTTACCAGTTGCCAGAGATTGGGCTTTCTTTTCCCATGACATCTCAGATGGTCTCCCTTTCCACATGAGTGCATTAATTGATTGCTCCCTGGTGATCTTCTCTCAGGGTTGGAGGATCCCTTACATGATAGTTTTGATTTCCAAAAAGCAAACACAGAACGTGCCAGGCCTTCTTAAAGCTTAGGCCAGGGACTGACAGAAGGCCATTTCCACCTGATTCTCTTAGTTAACACAGAGTCAGGCAGAAGGAATGAAACGAAGAGCAGTTACTAGGACACATGATTAATTTAGGTAAAATCACAGGCAACAGACTGTTGTAGGCTAATGGAAGGTTTACATAGAACACACCACATCCATATTGTATTAGGAATGCTCTACTAAAAATCAAGTAACTGCACTTAAATTTAAAAGAAATTTACCATATGTAACAAGGAGAATCCAGAGAGAGAGAAAGCATGCTTGGTATACATTCTCAGGGATCATACCATGGGCTCTGTTCTTTCTGTCTTTTCATTCTCTGATTCTCAGTAGGCTGACTTTCCTCTTCATCTACCCTGGCTAATGATTGACATGAGGCTGATTTAGATCCACATGTAAAGATGTTATTGCAGATGGAAAAGCTATAAATGGGACAAAATAGATTGTGAGTCAGGTTGTTATCATCAGAAAAGCAAAGCTAGGAGACTTTTACATCCTCTTCATTGGACAGATTTGTATCATCTGGCTACTCCCAGCAGTATTGGAGAAACTGCAGGCTAGAAAGATGCTGAGCATTTTCTGTCACAGCGAAAACATTTGATAAGTAGGCTATTTGGCAAAAACCTATAGCTTTAGGGAAAATAAATTCAATATACAAGAATATTTGTTTGTTTTGGATACACTTTAATTCCTTCAGCAAAAGAGTATACAAGGTTTATAATATTGTTTGGAAATAATCTGTCAACAGAGATGAAAAAAAAAGTAAGTCTGATAACAAAAGCTATCTGTCGATAGTCTGCAATCCAAATTGTGCTAAGTTGCTTCAGTTGTGTCTGACTCTGTACGACCCTATGGACTACAGCCCACCAGGCTCCTCTGTCCATGGAGATTCTCTAGGCAAGAATACCAGAGGGGGTTGCCATGCCCTCCTCCAGGGGTTTTCCTGACCCAGGGATCGAACTCATGTCTCTTACATCTCCTGCATTGGCAGATGGGTTCTTGCTTAGGAAATCCCATGTACAGAAGAGCCCGACAGGCTACAGTCTGTGGGGTCACAAGAGTTGAAAATGAATTGAGACTAAACAAAAACAACAATGGTGGAAAAATCAACTATTATTATATACCAAATAACAGGAGAAACGATGATAATTTAGTGTCCTTTTCAAGAACTTCCTAGTAAATGTTCTCAGACAGTTAATGTGATACTGTTCAATGGCAAAGATTAAGTATAATATTTGCATTCATATCAGTAGGAACCTACTGGCTCTCATTCAAATCAGTTATGTTCATGGCTTAAGTTCATGGCCATCAAGCTTGAGATTGAACTTTTCAGCTTCCCTTGTGGCTAGGTGTGCCTACTGCCTAAATTCTTACTAAAGGGACACAGCATCAAATACATCTTAAATATGACTGCCAATAACTCACTCTTTCTTTACCTTGCTCCCAAATGGAAATGGTAATGACCAGAACAACATTTATAGCTTTGTAATGTGGATTGTTGTTGTTCAGTCACCAAATCATGTCCAATTTTTTGTGACCCCATGGACTGAAGCATACCAGGCCTCTCTGTCTCTCACCATCTCCCAGAGTCTGCCCAAGTGCATGGTCAATGAATTTGTGATGCCATCCAGCCATCTCATCCTCTGTCACCCTCTTCTCCTTCTGCCTTCACTCACTCTTTCCCAACATCAGGGGCTTTTCCAACGAGTTGACTCTTTGCATCAGGTGGCCAAATATTGGAGCTTCATTTTTAGCATCAGTCCTTCTGACTTCCTGATGAATATTCAGGGTTGATTTTCTTTAGGACCAACTGTGGTGGAGATAGCAAAGCCAATTTGCTGGGTGCCTGTACTCTTTCGTGGAACATTAAATTCCTGGACCTGCAATACACATGTATTATGTTTAGACACAAAAATGATGAGATTTATTTCTTTAACAAATTATTCTTTACTCTAGCCAATAAAGACTTGTGTATTGGAAGGCTTGCTGCCTGCCAAGAAAGCCTAACAACAACAACAGCAAAAAGTGTGGGTGTCACATTGCAGTCAGAGTGAAGGCAGTGCATTTATTTAAAATGTCACCTCTGGTAACTGGAAGAGCACACCGCTTGCCTAAGGAGCCTGCAGGTCTAAGAGAGGCTATTGGAAAGAGTCAGGATGTTGCATTGTGGTAGCTGTTTATTGCTGCCTTTAGCCAGCTTATTTCAAGAATTAATGAGCTCAAGCAAGAACCAGACAATTTTGAAGCAGAGATTGAAGGGAATAGAAGGAATTCTGAGATGAAGGATCCAATTGTTTTTATCATTCTAGCAGTAGGAAATAACCCTGCTGCATAGACCCTTTCTACCAGGGCCCGTTTAGAATTCTCAGCACAACAAATGAATCTGTAGATGATTTGTACCAACGAGCAGATTAAGGGTGTTGCTTTCCAAATAAGCCTATTGTTTCATATGGTTTTATGTTTTCAATAGAGCCATCATTAAAATGATAGCACATGCTACTCACTGACTGAAGAAGAGAGCCATTCCGTAGGAGCAGGTTTAATAATTATCTCCAGAAAAGAGCCTTGGAGGTGGTTTCAAGCACATGGAAATAACTGGAACAATTGCACCAGAAGCTCTCTGAGGCTTTATTTTTATTTTTTTAAGGAATTGTTTCACTAAGAAAGTCATATTTTCAGCCTTCAAAAATTCTCTGGCTCCCAAATCAGTGGGAGCAGAAGCAGGCTATAAACATTGGCTGTGCTCCTGAGAAAAGCAATCTCTTTAATATCCATGCAGATGTGACTAGGGACGATATACAATAAGAATACATTTTTTCAAAGAGAAAGCCAAGGGCCACAAAGGAGATAAATTTTTTCCAATAAGCAGAAATGACTTCTAAGCAAGAAACTTACTTTAGTGTTGGGCAAAGAGTCTTTGCAGTTCTTTTCTAGCAAAATAGCATTGCTCTGACGAGGGACTGCCTGCCTGATCATTCTTTACTTTTCTAAATGGAAAAAAAAATTATAATTGCAATATTCTTATCCCAAGTAAGTTATATATTTGGTGTGAGTAATAGGCAGATAATTTATTTTGTGGTGCGGACTTCTCCCAAATATCCTAGTGTTTGATCTGAATATAATGAATAACACCATCAGTTGATTTGCTTGTAAAGGTTGCTACTCAGTTACTAAGTCATATCCTACTCTTTGCGACCTCATGGACTGCTGCACTCCTCTGTCCTCCACCATCTCCTGGAGTTTGCTTAAGTTCATGTCCATTGAGTCTGTGATGCTATCTAACCACCTCATCCTCTGTCACCCCTTCTCCTTTTGCCTTCAATCTTTCCCAGCATCAGGGTCTTTTCCAATGAGTTGCTTCTTCACATTAGGTGGCCAAAGTATTGGAGCTTCAGCATTAGTCCTTCCAATGAATATTCATCCTTGTAGAGGGGGTGATGCATTTAGGAAAAAGAGATATGCTTCAATATTCTGGTGGAAGATTGTGACACAGACTGTTCTCTTTTTTTCCTCTTAGTATTAGGTTGGTGCATGTGTAACTGTGTTTCAGACCATGAATTTTAAATCCTTATACCTCGGTTCAAACACATGTTCATTCATCAAAATAAGAACCATTAAAATCAACATATTTTTGCCAATGAGAAATAAGTTTGTTTTTCCTGTAGCATAAAAGTCTGTGCTTTGGGATTTGATTAGGTCTTGAAAGCATGTCTGCTTCCTGTTGGTTGTGGGAACATTTTCTCTGCAAAAATTTGTCCAGATACTTGAAGAAGTGGTAGTCAGTTGGTGAGAGGTCAAGTGAATATAGCAGATGAGGCAAAACTTCTTAGCCCAATTCATTCAACTTTTGAAGTGTCTGTTGTTCTATGTGCAGTCAAGCATTGTCCTGGAGGAGAATTGGGCCATTTCTGTTGACTGATGCTGGCTGCAGGCATTGAGGTTTTTGGTGCATCTCATTGATTTGCTGAACAAACTTCTCAGATACAACAGTTTCATAGGGATTCAAAAAGCTGTAGTGGATCAGATGGGCAGCAGACCACAGAACAGTGACTGTGACCTTTTTTTGGTGCAAGTTTGGCTTTGGGAAGTGCTTTGCACTTTTTCTCAGTGCAACTACTGAGCTAGTCATTGCCCATTGTCATGTACAATCCACTTTGTGCTCGAGAAATGGTTCTTTATTGTTGCACAGAATAAGAGAATATGACACTTCAAAATGATGATTTTTTTATTTTTATTTGCAGTCAGGTCATGAGGCATCCACTTATTGAGCTTTTTCACCTTTCCAACTAGAAGCATCAAATGCTGAATGACCATAGAATAATCATTTTTGAGTTCTTCAGCAACTTCTCCTATAGTTGTAAGAGGATCAGCTTTGAGGATTGTTCTCCATTGGTCATTGTCAACTTCCAGTGGCTGCCCACTGTAGCCCTCATCTTCAAGGCTCTAATCTCCTTTGCAAAACTTATCACTGCACTGAACATTCTTAAGCATTTGCTGAGCCAAATGCATTGTTGATGTTGCAAGCTGTCTTCGTTGCTTGAGGATCCATTTTAAACTTAATAAAAAAATCACCCAAACTTGCTTTTTGTCTAACATGATTTCTATAGTCTAAATAAATGTAAAATAAGCAGCAAGTAATGTCATTAACAAAAAAGTGAATAATGTGCATGAAAATGATGTATAACATAACCACATTTATTTAAGAATGTATTCCAATAGCAAATGGAAAATTTCAACAATGCAAAAACCACAATTACTTTTGCACCAACCCTGTAATAACTGCCCCTCCCTTAGAGTTTAAACTGGCATATGTCACCTAGAAAAGGGTACTTTACTAAACCTTATACAAAGGGATATGAAGATAAGTGATATATGCAAGCTCCACATCACATCTTTGGTGGGAAACGCTGCTTGCTCTTTAACATCTTTTCTTCCCCTCATGTTAAACCTGTTGGTCTGTATCTTTTATACATGGCACATAGATGTGTGTCCCATCCCTCATGTTCTTACAATCAGACATCCTCAAAGTTTATTGGATTCTATGTTGTCACCTTGTCAATTTTGTTTGAGACTTGTGATTATCCTGACAAATGGACTATGATAAAAGTGATGGACTAGGGATTCTGAATCCAGTTCATAAAAAAAGAAAGAAATTGTTTCCATTTGGCTTCTTTCTGATTCTGGATGTTCAGCTTTGGAATGTAGACACTATACTGTATGGGAGTTCAGGACATATGGAGAGACCATGCATTGATGCTCTTTTCAATAGCCATAGCCAAGTTCTCAGAGAATAGTCTGTATCAAGCGCCAGCTATGAAAATGAGCAAAACATCATAAAATTCAAGCCTCTCACAAGACAATGTCAGAATATGAAAAAAATGAATCTGAACACTGATGACCTTGTGCCACAGAGATGTTTATTTGGCTTACTTTCCCTCCTCTTGATGTTTTGAATAAGAAACAAGTATTTATTTTATTGGACACTTTAAAGTTTGAGGATCAAATATAGTGGTAGTATAAGACTGAAGCTTTCATAGCCTTCTCCTACTGTAGGATGTTTGGGTAACATAGAGCTTTGCCCATATGATAGTCTATGTCTGTATGTGTGCGCTAGTTGCTTCAATTGTGTCCAGCTCTTGCAACCCCATGGACTACAGCCCACCAGGCTCCTCTGTCCATGGAATTCTCCAGGCAAGAATACTAGAGTGGGTAGCCATTCCTTTCTCCGGGGTATCTTCCCTGACTCAGGGATTGAACCCTGGCATCCTATATTGCCGATGGATTCTTTACTATCTGAGCCACCAGGGAAGTCCAAAACAAATACATTCTAATTCTGGAGGTCAGAATTCAAAAATCAGGATGTTGGGAGGACCTGGATCCTTCTTAAGGCTTAGTGACCAGTCCATTCCTTTGCCTCTTCCAGCTTTCAGAGGCTGCCTGCATCCCTTGGTTTATCCTGCTCCACTCCAACCTCTGGTCCTATTGCCACCTCATTATATTCCTTTTTTAAAATTTTATTTTCTCTCCCATTTCTTATTTTTGGTCTGCCTCTTATAAGACCTCTTTGATTCATTACGCCACCAGGATAATCCAGAATAACCCCCATCTCAAAATGTTTAACCTCTGCAAAGTTTTCTTTATCATACAAATTAATATATTCACAGGTTGCAGGGTTTTGGACATGGGACATCTTTGAGAATCTATCATCAATCTACTGCAGTACCCATGAAACATACAACTTCTTTAAGAATGTTGAAAACATCCTTACTGAGAATTAATTCTTTAGAAACATTACTTAGTAGTGTTAGAAAAGTTTATTAGTGTTATTTCAGTCCATATTCCCCAGTGAAAATGTTCACTATATGACTTTTGCCTGCTACTATTTGGGATACAACCTTGAGGTAGCCAAAGTCATTTTCCTTTCTCCCTTCCTTCCTTTATGAAAATTGTTATTTATTATAGCTAACATTAATACCTTATCTGCTTTCAGGTAGAGAGAGTTCTAAAAGTAAATAAGTCACCCAGAGGAATCATTGTATATCTTATAAGTATATTTCTGTTACTCTATGTACATCAAGGGGGCTTTTCCAGTGGCTAAAATGGTAAAGAATCTGCCTGCAACGCAGGAGCTGCAGGAACCACAGCATTCCATATCTTTGTTGGAAAGATCCCCTGGAAAAGGGCATGGCAACCCACCCCAGTATTCTTGCCTGGAGAATCCCATGGACAGAGCAGCATGGGAGATTACAGTCCATGAGGTCACAAAGAATCAGACACAAGTGAAGCAACTTAGCAGGCACACACATGTTCATTTAAAAAGACCTTGTAATGGTGTCACCAGCAAAACATATTAACAGTTCCCAGGAAGTATATATACTAATATAATCTGGGTAATAAAATAAAGCCTTTTATTCCCCCCCCACCTCCCCGCTCTGTGCTTAATCTGGTCTCGCTCGCAGAGGGCCCTGTGCAGAAGCCTCACATCTGGCACCTCAGACCAGTTTCTTCTGTGAAAAAGACTTCGTCTGACACCTCAGCTCAGGGTACCATTTGCAGTAGCTGCTGTTGCTGCACAAGATGCTCAATCCAAGAAGGGGGTGGCAGGCCATGCGCAGAGGCGCTCAGGACTCTGAGCAGCACAGCTGCACAAACCTTGCGAGAACGCCTCGCGAGAACGCCTCGCGAGAACGCCTCGCGAGAACGCCTCG
Organism: Antilocapra americana; assembly: GCA_007570785.1. Lineage (NCBI taxonomy): Eukaryota > Metazoa > Chordata > Mammalia > Artiodactyla > Antilocapridae > Antilocapra > Antilocapra americana. The sequence goes on along the minus strand of ML661338.1, from coordinate 34,345,806 downwards.
CGAGAACGCCTCGCGAGAACGCCTCGCGAGAACGCCTCGCGAGAACGCCTCGCGAGAACGCCTCGCGAGAACGCCTCGCCTGATTGAGGAGAACCTTAAAAGCAGCCGCCCAGGGCCTGGTGGGAAGACTGTGGATGCTAGAGTGAGAGCTCGCACCTCTTCAGAACTGAACTCGATTTTGTTTTATCAGGGTGAGTTACACCAGGACACTTTTCGGAGCCTAACTGCCAAGGATTGCTAACACGTTCTGGCCCACCCTGGCTCCAGTAGGAAGACGGCAGAGACTTCCGGAGGTTTGTTTGAGGATGCCTGGGTCTGGTTTCAGAGTTGACTCTGATGGGGTACAGTGGTGGCTGCCTGCAGTTGAATTCAGAGCCACTCTGCCCAACAGCCTGAGAGGGGTGCACACATTGCCCACAGGGTCATCTGTACTGTGTATCATTGAAGGTTGAAGACAAACTCACTCGAACAGGCTTGCTGCCCTTGGCTGTCCTTCCTTCGGTGCAGGATGCCCTGTTGACCGAGACCTGTGGATGAGAGAGAGGCCTCGACACTCTGCCTATTGTCTCGCCTCATCCCTGAACTAAGCAGTAGCAGCCGCACCAGCGCTTTTTGTGCTCCCGACCTCCAAGATTAACAGTAGCTTTTCCCTTGTCACTTCCGGTTTGGTAAAGAATGCTGAGCGGCCCTGTGAAGCCGCTGTTGCTGCACAAGATGTGCAGCAGGAGCTGAGACCCAGGAAGGCCCAGGTAGTGAGGATCAGCTGATAAAACTGGTTGAAGATGCTGGACCTGAATTTCTGAATTCAGTGAGCTGGGGACACTTTGAGCCACTTACCAGATTCTGAGCTGCCGGTGAGTACAGGAAACACTGACTTCCACTCTCTGGAGGCAAACCTTGGGTGTTTCTTCATCGTTGGAGGTTCTTGAGGCTCTTCTCCCAGTAACAGCACAGACTACCAGCTCCCCCAGTGATCTGGTGAGTACCTCATGGGAATCCCTTGTGCGTTTAGCTCTCAGTTGCCTGGGAGTCTGAAAGCTCCTCCTGTTTGACTGCAAGGGAAAAAGAGAAAACACTCATTATTAGAGGTGAAAGATCTCACATCCATTCTATATAGGCTGTATAACACAGCTGTATCTTAAGAGATGGAAATCAGATTGTCACAATTTATAATATATCATAAGTGAGACAGGATGGCACTTCTAAAAGCGGAGCAGTTTATTTCTATTGGAATATACCTGTCTAAGTGAAAGCATTATGCAGTGTGAATAGATACATCTAATAAGCTCTCATGACAGGATTTTATTTTACTTTTTGCATTTATACTGAGCATATCTCTTATGAGTACCATTGAAGCCTAAAATTTCCATAAACACATTAATTATATTTAGCAATGACCCCTGCTAAAGTGAAAGTATTAAAATATTAATTTAACATATGATCATTATATAAAGGAGTTTTGGCTTTCAAAATATGGAAAAACAATGAAACTATTTATAATAAAACAAATTAGATTTTGTGCAAAACCTAATAGTAAAGGCAAGAATTAATGTAATGCTTTCTCTTTATTATCTAGCAGGAATAGTTTTGCAGCAATAATTAATCTGAAACTGTCAGGATGTGTGGACTTGGTCTGAATTAGAAGGTGGTAACTAGGCTATTCCATATCTTCAATATGATACCGTAGGACATATTTCACAAAGTTTTAGTTGTATTTATATGTGTTTGTTAAGGAGAGCAGCAACAATAATTTTAAATATTTTAAGAAACAAATTATAACAGTTAACTATTTTTAAAGCAAACACAGAGTCTTACACATGTTCACATTTTGATTGAGAAGTGGCTAGTATTTTTCCTTCTGCCCTTTAAAGCTCATTTACTTCTCCAATTTAAGTACAATATTCACTGTTCAAATTATCATGATTTACAGAACAGATTCTTCCCTTATTCTAGCAGGATACTTTATTATTTAATTACAAGATTTTTTCCTAATTACCCTAGAAATCAAGTTATATTTGTAATAAACTCTTTATATTCTTTAAATAACTTAAATACAAACATAATATGGAAAGGATGACTAAGTAAAATAAAACATATTTATCAATTTAGGATTGCACAATTTCTCTGAAGTTTTCAGGAAGAAGTCTTAGCCATACTTTATTTGCTTTCTAAGTTTTGCTAAATAAAATTTATTTCTATGCCAATTACATTTGATTTTTAAAAAGGATGACTTTATATAGATAAATATTTTTGTCCCATGAATATAATGTAGCTATTGTCACCTGATGTAAAGAACAAAGATTTAATGGAAACAAATTCTATTAAGATATGAAATGTAAAATGATGATCTGGAACAATCACCTACAGTGGCTGAAAAACCTGCTAGATGATTTCCTTTAATTGCTTATGTATGTGTTAGTCGCTCAGTCCTTTCCGACTCTTTGCTACCCCATGGACCTTAGCTCACCGACAGGCTGCTCTGTCCATGGAATTCTCCAGGCTAGAGTACTAGAGTGGGTTGCCATTTTCTTCTCCTTAATTGCTTATGAAGCTACAACAAAGAAATAATATGTGACTGTCTCTTTAATTTCATAGAGGAATGAGAACATATAGCAAGATCTAGAAATTGATTGTTGCAAAAGAAAGAGACTGATATAACCAACATCAGTGAGAAAGATTTTTAAGTATGTTCTTGGACTACATTCTTTCCATTACCTACCCTACATTAAAGCAACTTCAGTGGGCCCTAAACAAGGAACTTAAACAAATATATTTTCCAAAACCTTAAGATTTTGCTTCACATGCATTCTTTACTCCTAAATTCTAGACTTATTTATTGCATTGATTACAAAAATAGAAAAAAATAATCATCAATTTGAGAGAAAATTTCTCTGAACCCCCCAAAGCTCAATAGTGATATGCCTCACCCATAAACTATTTCTAAAACAGACTATAATGTTGAATTCATAATTCCTGTGGCAGGAGACTTTCCCATTACATTTACTCTATTACGGAAATTAGCCTGTTTCATAAGCACAGGAAGTAACACAGGAATAATTCTAGGACATGGAGAAGTTCAGCATGATCAAGGATACAGCACAGATGTGCAATTAAGTGTATTAGTCAGGGAAACTTGACTACCATGAAAAGGTGAATATTAGCAGCTCCTCAAAATTCACCTAGGAAAAAATATGCATTACTCTGTCCTCATATAAAATGAAAGAGAGGAAAATTGCAACTTGAGCCTTGATTTTATAGTCATAATACAAAGATGAATAAACAACACACACAAAATCAAAGTTGAATGAATAAGGTATGACAGCTTAAGGACAAGAATCAAGTTCAATGTATATATGATTGTATTTCTAAAAATGCTTTTGATCAGAGATAAAATTTACAGTAAGAAAATACTCTGCAAAACCAATACAATATTGTAAAGTAATTAGCCTCCAATTAAAATAAATTAATTTATATTAAAAATAAATTAAAAAAATACTTTATAAATAAGAAACTACTCAGATAAAATGGGACATGAAATCATGAGGTAAGAGAGGGTAACAGAAAATAGGCAGGTATATTTCTTACAAGTAAAAAGGCTTGCTGAAATTAATAATATAAAATATATATAAAAGTTTTAAGAAGCCAATAGAAATATAGTTGCCATTGAGAATATTAACCATTGATGAAAAAGTCATGCATTTGTCTTACATTAAGATAAAACAAAGTAAATTTTAGATATATCATTATATAGATACATGATCATAATTTATGAATAAATATATTTTGGAAAAAATTTAGATATGCTGAAAACTTGCAAAGAAAATATAGAATTTCCTTACACCTTTCATTTAATTTTCCTAATATTATATAATCATGTTAGGTTTTTCAAAAACAAGAAATTAACACTGGTACAGTATTCTTAAGAAAGCTAGAGACATTTGAATTTCTTCAGTTTTTCCACTAAGTGTTTTTCTTTCTAGGATTCTATTCAGGATGCCACCAGTTTATTCAATCATCATGTCTCCTTGGTCTCCTATGATCTGTGACAGTCTTATTCTGCTTTTCATGATCTCAACTGGGTCAGAATATCTCTTAATTTGAGTCTTTCTGATTTCCTCAGGTTGCACTGAGTTTATAGTCTTTTGTGAAGTATGCCACAGTAGCCAAGTTTCCCTCTTATCAAAATATATTGGCAATTAATTGTATCAATGTGATTTTCACTAGTGATATCAACCTTGATCAGTTAAATAAACTTGGAATATAAAAATATACAGCAAATATTTAACTGAGAGTTAAATATTTATGAACTTTCTATATAAACAAATGCAGATATACATTTGTTTTTTTTTTTTTTGTGAGATGAGCTTATCGGGATTCATTTCTTTTTTTTTTTTTTATTGTTTTTGCCATACAATGTCATGATATCACCATGGGTTTACATATGCTTCCCATCCAGAATCCCCCTCCCTCCTCCCTCCCCCCCGGGAAATCTCGCTGCACCAGCCCCTAGCATCAATCCTGGGCTGGCGATTGACTAGACATATGATAATTAACTTGTTTCAATGCCCTTCTCCCATATCATCCCACCCTTACCCTCATCCACAGAGTCCACGAGTCTATTCTATACATCTGCGTTCCTTTTGCTGTCTCGCATGTTGGGTTCTCGTTACCGTCTTTCTAAATTCCATATATGTGCGTTAATATACTATATTGTTGTTTTTGCTTCTGGCTTACTTCACTCTGGATAACGGGCTCCAGTTTCGTCCATCTGAGTAGAATTGTTTCAAATGAATTTTTTTTTAATGCTGAGTAATATTCCATTGTGTATATGTACCACAGCTTTCTTATCCATTCGTCAGTTGATGGGCATCTAGGTTGCTTCCATGTCCTGGCTATTGTAAACAATGCAGCGATGAACATTGGGGTACACGTGGCTCTTTCAATTCTGGTTTCCTCGATATATATGCCCAACAGTGGGATTGCTGGGTCATATGGCAGGACTATTTGCAGTTTTTTAAGGAACCTCCACACTGTTTTCCATAGAGGCTGTACTAGTTTGCATTCCCACCAACAGTGTAAGAGAGTTCCCATTTCTCCACATCCTCTCCAGCATTTATTACTTGTGGATTTTTGGATTGCAGCCATTCTGAGTGGTGTAAAGTTTGTTTCTTTAGGTAGAAATACTCCTAAGTATTTTATTCTTTTTGTTTCGATGGTGAATGGAATTGTTTCCTTAATTTCTCTTTCTGATTTCTCACTGTTAGTGTATAGGAATGCCAGGGATTTCTGTGTGTTGATTTTTGTATCCTGCAACTTTGCTATATTCACTGATTAGTTCTAGTAATTTCCTGGTAGAGTCTTTAGGGTTTTCAATATAGAGGATCATGTCATCTGCAAACAGAGAGAGTTTTACTTCTTCTTTTCCAATCTAGATTCCTTTAATTTCTTTATCTGCTCTGATTGCTGTGGCCAAGACTTCCAAAACTATGTTGAAAAGTAGTAGTGAGATTGGGCACCCTTTTCTTGTTCCTGATTTCAGGGGGAATGCTTCCAGTTTTTCACCATTGAGGATAATGTTTGCTGTGGGTTTGTCATATATAGCTTTTATTATGTTGAGGTATGTTCCTTCTATTCCTGCTTTTTGGAGGGTTTTTATCATAAATGGATGTTGAATTTTGTCAAAGGCTTTCTCTGCATCTATTGGTGCGTTTAATATTGTCCCAGAGGTCTCTAAGATTGTCCTCATTTCTTTTAATTCTTTTTTCATTTTTCCTTTCTGTTTCATTTATTTCTGCCATTCTGTCTTCTACCTCACTTATCCTGTCTTCTATCTCTGTTATTCTACTGTTGGTTCCCTCCAGGGTGTTTTTGATCTCATTTATTACATTATTTATTGTATTTTGACTCTTTTTTCATTTCTTCTAAGTCCTTGTTAAAGCTTACCTGCATCTTCTCAATCCTTGCCTGCAGGTTATTGAACTGCAACTCCAACTTATTTTCCAGGTTTTGGATCATTTTCACTATCATTATTCAGAATTCTTTGTCAGGTAGACATCCTATCCCTTCGTTTTTTGTTTGGTCTAGGAGTTATTTATCCTGTTCCTTTACTTGCTGGGTATGTCTCTGCCTTTTCATCTTGTTTATCTTGCTGTGTTGTCCCTTTATTGTGGGGGTTCCTCACTATGGGAGGGGTTGGATGTGTGGTTTGTAGAAATTTCCTGGATGGGAAAGCTTGTGTCGTGTTCTGGTGGGTGGATCTGGGTTTCCTCACTGTAACTAACAATGGAGTGTCCAGTAAAGAGATTTGAGGTGTCGGTGGACTTGGTGTGACCTTGGGCAACCTGTGTATTGAAGCCTCAGGAAGTGTTCCTGCATTGCTGGAGAATTTGCTTGGTATATCTTACTCTGGAGCTTGTTGGCCCTTGGGGGTTGGTTAGTTTCAGTTTTGGTATGGAGGAGTTTGATGAGCTCCTAATGATTAATTAACTCTTGGATCCAGGAGTTTTCTGGAATTCTCAGGGTTTGGGTTTAGCCTCCTGTCTTCCAGTAGCCTCAGAACTCTTTTATCTCGGCACTGATGGTGGCAGAACCTCTAGTTTAGTGATGAGAAGTTTCTTCACAGTGAGGGACACCCTGTCAGGTACACAGAGTTACATGGCATGGATCAGAAGGAGAAGAGAGGAATCAGATGGTGAGGGAGTGAAGAGGCCAGTGATTGCCCCCTGTGTGCTCTCCACTGCCTGGATCCCTCGGAAATGTTCACAGACTTACACCGAAATGTGAAGAGGGTGGAAGGAGACAGAATTGACCAGAGAGAGAAAAGAGAGAGTCAGATGGACAGAGACAGATCCAGCCAGTGGTCAGTTATTTCAGTGTTCTTCACAGCTCGTAACACTCAAGCAGAGTCCCAGAGTTGGGTACAGAATATACAGGGGAAGGGGACGTTGAAGGTGTCTTGGTGGGAGAAGAAAAGAGGAAAAAAAAAAAAAAAAAGGAGAGACAAGAATGGGGAGAGAGCAGTCAAGCCAATGATCTCACTCCCAGGTAACAATGGGTACTGGAGCTTGGATCCTTAAAGGTACCAAGTTGATACCAAATACTAATAAGCAAAGATTAAAAATCTAGAGTAAAGACTGGATTCTCAAAAATACTGTTACAAAAAAAAGAAAGAAAGATAAAGAAGAAAAAAAATCAATTAAAAAAAATTAAAAAGGGGGGATAAAGTGGAGATATAAAAGGTAAGAAAGGAGATAGGATGGAGAATACAATAAGGGAGAAAGAGGAGATTTAAAAAAAATGGGGAGGGGAAATAAAAATAAAGGAAAAGAAAGAAAGAACAAAAAGAAAATAAGGTTATAGGGGACTTAAAAATTCTAAAAAAGAAAAAGTATAAAAAAGTTTTAAAAATTTAAAAGGTGTTCCTAGTACAGTTATAACTAAGGCTTTCCCTGTTGCTGATGCGTACAGCGAGGGGTCAGTTCATTTTCAGATAATTCCTTGGTCCAACTTGTACTTCTCACGGTCTATAGACTCCTTTCTATGCAGTCTGCGCCACCTGCAGGGATTTAATCTGCTACTCCTGTCAGTTCCAAAGCTGTTCCCTCTGCTAACTTAAGCGTCTTCTGTTTGCTGGTCTTTTAAGTGTCTGTTCAGCACTCTGGGGTTTGCCCCACTCCTGATGAGTGCGCTTCCCCCGCCCCCCTCTGCTCAGGCTCTCTGTTGTCCGCCCGGCGCAGTTGGGGAGTGGGGCTTCTCCCCTCCCCCGGCCCAACCGCTCGGTTTTCTCAAAGTGCAGCTAAGCACGCCTTCTTAGGTGTGTAGAGCGCCGATCCGTCCAGAATCCCCAGAAGTCTTGGTGAGCACCTAGCTCTGCTCGCAATTTGGCTGCGGAAGCCTCACCGGGGCTGGGTTATGCCCGCTGCTCTCGGGCGGGGGTTGGGCTGGTCCACAGCCCGCAGGCGCCCAGCTCCCCTCGGCCGCCGCCTCTCTGCCGACTCCGCACCACCCTTTGTTCTGTGCGCGGGTCTGGCAGGGGGAACTCTTCCTGGGGAAAGCTACTTCTCAGTCTATCTCCGGTAAGTCCCCTGGGTTGGGTCCCTCAGGCTGCTCAGTTCCCTGAGCGTGGGGCCCGCCCCTCCCTGAGGAGTCCGCTTTGGCTAGTGGGGGGTGGGGCGCCCAGGCCGCAGCTCCCCTGTGCCTTGCAGCCAGAGACGTAGCTTGCAGGGCTTAATTATTAATCTGCTTTTACTCCCGGCTATCTTGCTCTCCAAGATTCACCGCAGATCTGCCCGAGAGAATGCTCCCTGGTATTCGGAAACCTTTCTCCTCTTTTTTTTCGACACCCCTTCCGGGATGGATCCCCGCCCCCAACTCTTTGTCTCTCCCTTTACTTTTTTCTCTCTTTTTTTCTTTTGTCCTACCTCCTCTCCTCAGCAATGGGCCGTCCCTTCAGATGCCCGATGTCCTCTGCCAGCCTTTAGATCCTGTTTTATGGAGTTTGTGCGGCCTTTAAAAGTTCTTTTGGTGTATTTATTGGGGAGAGAGTGGTCTCCCCGTCCTATTCATCCGCCATCTTAGTTCCCCTCTAATTCAGATATACATTTGTTTAAATATGTATATATCTTTATAAATTATATAATTATAAGTGCATATGCATACATGAAAATATATAATTGTTTATTTTATTCATCTACATATATACATATTTAAAACTAGTTTTGGCTGCCTCAGTTTTTTAAATTATGTTTCAAGTGACTGTGACTGTGAAAGTTGCTCAGTCATGTCTGACTCTTTGTGACCCCACGAACTATACAGTCCGTGGAATTCTCCAGGCCAGAATACTAGATTGGGGAGACTTTCCCTACTCCAGGGAATGTTCCCAACCCAGGGATCAAACTCACATCTACCGCATTGCACTCAGATTCTTTACCAGCTGAGCCACAATGTATCAAGTAAAAAAGCAATTAAATAGAAAATTATGGGCTGTAAATATATGTAACAAAATAATATTAATAGAAAAATGATTAATGTATTAGCATCTAAATAATATAAGCAAACAAATTAAAAGTCTCAACAGTGAGTGGATGAACAAAAGTAGAACAAGAGACAACATATTGTAGCAACAGAAAATAAACTGAAGAGATTAGATTATTATTTTTTTTTAAAGTTCTGCCTCACATATTAAATGAAAACAATACCTAGCCAGCATAAAACATATAGTTTTAATCCAAAACTGGAGCCTATAAAAAGTTATTTGCCACTGTTATAGTAGAAATAAAAATTGAATGCTTGGATTATGGTGGGAGATTAAATAGTTGCAATTATTTTTTTTACCTAAGAGCAATTTGTATTTCTTTATAAATATGCATGTCTATTAAAATTTTCAATTGTATTTGATTTTTTTTCCTTAGAGTACATTGGACCATAAACAAAGTTACTTTAAGAATGGTCATCATGGTGACATCTAAACAGTAAGTTGAAAACTCCCTAAATGCTTAACAGGGACAATAAAAATCTACTATAAAAGTTAATTTAATGCTATATTTTCATTAACTAGTCCGATTAAAGAACACTGGCATAGAAAAAGAATAAAATTGCCAAGTATAAATGAAATTCATGTTATTTAAGATCTCTGGTATTTCACATTCTGTTGTTTTGCTCTATTTCTTTGCATTGATTCCTGAGGAAGCCTTTCTTATATTTCCTTGCTATTTGGAATTCTGCATTCAGCTGGGTATATCTTTCTTTTTCTCCTTTGCCTTTTGCTTCTCTTCTTTTCACAGCTATTTGTAAGGCCTCCTCAGACAACCATTTTGACTTTTTGTATTTCTTTTTCTTGGGGATGGTCTTGATCCTTGCCTCTTGTACAATGTCATGAACCTCTGTCCATAGTTCTTCAGGCACCTGTCTGATCTAATCCCTTGAATCCATTTGTCGCTTCCACTGTATAATCATAAGGGGATTTAGGTCATACCTGAATGGTCTAGTGGTTTTCCCTACTTTCTTTAATTGAAGTCTGAATTTGGCAATAAGAGATAGACAAGCTATAGCTTTCTCCCCAGTGTCATTTTGGTTTGCAGGTTATTTTTATGACGTACATTATTGATATCTGGGAAAGATGGAAAAGTTTTCTTAATTAATCTGTAGCAAATATTCTATGTGAATAAGTCTGATTAGCAAATTAATATAACATAGAGCAAATGTAATGTAATAAATGAATACATATATAGGTAAAGTCATTGACATTGTTAACCCTGGGTTGTGAATTTATATGTGGGGTGATTTTAATCTTCATTATTATTATTTTATTTTAAGCTTTCTAAAATGATTTAAAAATGTTTATTATAGAAAAATGTTACACTGATTTCAAGAAAGAGACAAATTGGAAAAACATCTGGGAAAATACAATATGCTTAAAAATAAAAAACTGGAAAATTTCACAAAAGTTGGCAATGAAGCCAAATTTTATAGCTTTGGAGACTAAACATTTATCATCTTTCATAACATTTCATTTTTAAAAAATGTTTCTTTTTAAACATTTTCTTTTAAAACTTAAGTGAGAAAAGGAATTTATCAGATTCAGAGATGAATGTTACTTAGATTAACTTATTTTTAGAATGATATGGTACATTATCTTTAAAAATAAGATACAATTTAACATAGCTGTATATATTTTGTTTTCACAAAATTAGAAAATTATTTATTGACTTTGCTATCACTCTGGAATTTCAAGAATTTTCTTCTTGATAATTTTCCTTTATAGTATTTGTTAAAACTATTGCTGCTAATATACCATAAGTTATAGAAAATTATTAGAGGAAATGTAAAAGAAATAGTAAAATTAATTAATATGTGAATTCTATAAAAATAATGACTGGCCTATAGTGAACTACAGACATTTTAGTGATTTTTTATAAAATAATACTACCAACTATGTTATTTGTTTAAAGAGTTTTTAGTTTTAGTTTTACTAGTCTTAATAATTATATCTTTAGTATTTTAGTCTTTATGTTAAATATCTTATTTGTATTGATTTATTTTCTCTTTATGACAGTGTTCTAAATATATGTTAATATTATTGCTGTGTTGTTGATGGATGTAATGACTTTTTAAAATTTTGGCTAAAATTAACAAAGCTGCTTGAATTGGTCAGTGGTATTCACATAAATGAATCTAATTGAAATTTATATGCCTTGTTATTATATGATACTCTTTTCACATGACAAGATTTTAAAATTTACCAAACTGCTGTTAAGTAAGCATCTAAATATAGCTATATTTACATTTTGAAATTTAGAGTTATTTTATCATTCTTAAAATAATTAAAACAATTTTAGTGATATTGTATATTTCATGATGTCTATACCAATTAATATAAGAGCACAGTTTTCACAATTCAACAGAATATTTGTTAAAATCATGATATATCTTATTTTTATATGTCAATAAAAATCTAATTTACCTTCATTTTAAAAAGTAATCTCATGAAAGTACTTAAGTAAGTTAAGACATAAAAATAAACTAAACCATATTAGATTCAATTCTTGATTGCAGAATATACATGCATATGCTACCTTAGAGGAACAATTAGCATTTTTTCAGAATGAGGCAATGAAGTGATGATAACAAGATAACAAGCAGTGTTTTGTTGTTGTTGTTGTTACAAAATGATATATAACTTTCCTGAGAACATTACGTAAGTAAGAATATAGAAGGGCTTATACTCCTCAGATTCCCATAGCTCCTTATTGGAACTGTTGTGACTTAATCCAGCCTGAAGGAGGAATTCTTTGGAGGGGAAAATCTCGCTTCCCTTGATCTTAGGAGTTTTCTATCCTTACTCACCCCCACTTCACTATTCTGGAGACTTTCACTTTGTGCGTGGCTCCCCTTATAAGGTAAAAGTAACAGTAGTTTAACAAATGGACAAGATTCTCAGCACATTTGCTGAGATTCAGTTCTCTGGACATCAATGTCCACTTTCCAGGAGCAACCTTTGACAGACTGAGTCTTTAGTTCTGTCTGTGGTTCAGTTTTGTTCATCACCCATTAATGTCATGGTGAATATCAATGGAGCCTAGCAAAACTGAACAATAGGGAAGAGTTTGAATGACTGACTAGCTTTGTTCAAATCATATCAATGTGTCCTTGCCTTACATAACAAGTGAAAGTTTGACTAGTCTTCAAGTACTGTGAACTATCCTAATTCAATTTTAAATTCAGTGAAATATGAGGAAATTATCTATGAAATGAAAATTCCCTGTCCTGTCTACTTTAATAAAATTTGTTAGAAATAGTTATTCACAGTTCCTATATTAACATATTGGATTCTCTTCATACCGTTGAATGTATGCAATGATACTCCACATCGCATACCCTAAGTTTATAAAATATATAATAAAACTCATGAAATTAACATACTAAATTGATTTTAACCCTTTCTCAGTAACTATTAAGTTCCCATGTCCTTCCTTAACTACTAAAATTGCTTATTATTGACAACATTCCAAAGATACATACAAATAGATCTCTAATAAGAGAGTTCAGGAACTGTAGAGTCTATGACATATATTGACAGGAAGGAAGGTAAAGAATCTGCTTGCAACACAGGAGACCCAGATTTGATCCCTGGGTTGAAAAGATCCCTGGGAGAAGGGAATGGCAACTCACTCCAGTATTCTTGCCTGGAAATCACCAGGGACAGAGGAGCCTGGCGGGCTACAGTCCATAGGGTCACAATGAATTGGACATGACTGAGAACTAATACACACACATATGATGTGTATTCATTTCCTTGTCTCAGCATGTACCTTTTTTAGTAAGTTAATGACGGTATAGCTGCATGCTTCTGGAGATGTTAATCTCTGATGTTGTTGAAGTGTGGACCTAACAAGAAATTACACCTCTCAACCCAAAATGTGCTTATTGTACAATGTGCATAATTGTAAAAATTTGGATTTTTTTGGGTGATTTGGAGTTGGGAGTGAACAATAGACTAGAAAGGAGCAAGTATGGCCTTCTGTGGTGAAATAACTCAGAAATTATGCATTAGTCGATATGGAATAATCTAAAGAAAGAGAGCAGAGCAGAGTAACTAGAGTACATGCTCTGCCTGCAACCAGACAGATGATTCAGAGCAAGCTCTAGTATTTATTCAAATTCTGCTCCATAATTTCCTACTATCTCAGCCTCTGAAACTGTCGTCTCTTCCCTCTCAGCTTGGTGAAGTAAGAGAGCTCTGCTCACATTTTTCTGCTTCTGAAAATTGTTCCAGGCAGAAAGTTTGAGTGCTTATAGAACTAATAATATTTATTTCCTTTCTCTCAGGGAGTATCATCTCATGTTCCCAATGTTTGGAAGTCAGTACTCTTTCCCAGTTTGTCAACTGTTTGAAGTCACAGTTAAGTCTATTCTTTTTTATTGTAGTGGGGCTTGAAGAGAAATTCTCGTATTTACTTAAATTTCTCTCTCCCAATTTACAATTTAGCCTACCTAAACTTATAAGAAAAAAAAAAACTTATTTCTCTCATTCATTTATGTTAGCCTCTTTTATAATCTTGGTAATGTTGCCTTTGCCAGTCCCCAGGATTGACGAATTTGAAATCATAAATTTTAAACCATATTTTCCATCATAGTGCTCTAATTTCATTTGTCATACTATCTCACCTCTATATCCCTTACTGATCACTAATCATGAACTATATTCTCCTGAAGTTGGTGTGCCTTCCTTCTTTCATTTCCTCCTCTATCTTTCAGTGACTATCATGCAAGCAAGTCAAACTCAACAGTCCAAAATAAAATTCTTCAGATTTCTTCATTAAATCAATTTTATAGTGGCTTTTACTTTATTAAATGGCACCAACATCTATTTACATACCATTTCCAGTCACTGTTACCTCCTAGATAATTTTGTATTCTATATTAACAGTCTATGCAAATTGTCACAATTCTAAATTAGTTATTCCTCCTCACTTGAACAATTACAGTGACATCTTACTCTGTTTGCCTGTCTACTTCCAGTCTACACTTCCATCAAAATTTAAAATTTATTTTTAAGTATAAATCTTATAAATAAAAACCACACTTTATTACCTGTTCAGGGAAAACTCTTTAACAGTTTCCCTTCCTTTCCTTAGGGAAGAGAATCTATTTAATATTTGCCATTTGAACCCTGTCAACATCTATGACATTGGTTACTCAACCTTCTCAATGTTGACAGAAATAACCAATTAAAAATATGATAGTAATAGAGAAATGTTTTATTTCAGCCAGATTGAGGTCTATAACCTGGAAGACAGTCTCTCAGATAGCTGTAAGGAACTTCTCCATAGAAGCATGGTTTTCAGCATAGTTTATATATATTGTCATAAAAAAAAAACATGGCAGGGGTACATTCCTTCAAGGCTTAAGGGGGAAAAAACAGAATTGTACACAGTGGGTCAATATGGCCTTGGCACCTGAAAATTGAGTCTTACTAGCAGTTTCATCCCAGAAATGGATGCATTTATCACTATCTTCAAAATAGACAATTCTTACTTCTGGACAGTACATGCTTTAATGGTCAAAGCAGATTTAAAATGTATACCTGATAGGCTACAGTATAGGCTTTTCTAGTTAGCATAAACCCAATCATTTATTAGCAAAATGACTTCTCCTTACCTTAATGGAGAAGGAATGGCAACCCACTCTATATTCTTGCCTGGGAAATCCCATGAACAGAAGAGTCTGGCAAGCTATAGTCCATGGGGTTGAAAAGTGTAGGATGATATTTAGCAATTAAACAACAACAATATATCTTAATAGGTGAAATTTTCTTTCCTAATTTTCAAGTTTTGATTACAAACCTTCTGATATAAAGATCTGATGATTTGTATATTTGCCCCTCAGGTACTACCTGCCTGTAGTGTGTCCATTGTGTCCTCAGTGACAAGCTTTTTCATATATATATATTTATTTATTTTTTCTTAGTTATCCACATTGGGGGTAGAACTAATCAGATATAGTGAACAAACACAAGAAAACATTTCATATGCTGACATTTTATGTGCTGACAAGAAAGCATTTCATAGGCTACATATATTATCAATTATATCACATTGTTGAACAAACATTGCAAACGTATTTTTAGCAATAGATTTAAAGAAAGCAGTGATCCATGTCATGAGTATATTGATAACTAGGAAAAGAATAGTAATACATACTATGAAAATGATAAGCATCTGTAAAACAGGGTGGGAAAAAAATCCTTATTTCAGAGAGAAGTCAACTAAATAGATCATTTAGAGTTATTTTCCCTTATATCTTATAACCAATTTATCTTTGGGGAATTTTTTTCTAGATATGTCTCCACTTCTCCAGAGGTATCAATGTAAGAGAAACAAGTGTTGTGAGCAGGAGCACAAACATTTCTTGTTTAACCAATAGAAAATCTGAGGCAGTCCTATTATCTGACACTTCTTGGGCTAAGGTATTTAGGGATGTTTGTTCTGGCATGAATTGTGTAGAGTCCTTGGCTCTTTGACTGATGATAGCTGATAGATTTCTGATCATATACTTGTGCGCTAAGAACTGAAATTCCCAAAACACTTTGCCACCAAGGGGCTTGATATCTTACTAATATGGATTTATTGACTCTGTAATAAAGAGAGAAAGGAGATTCATCTATTTCCTTATATACAGACGATGAGGTAGCATAATGTCCCAATAAGCATAAACCTTCTATATGCCTGATATTAAGACAATTTATGTGCCCATCCTTCAGAAACTGGGTCAATTAATATTAAGACAAAACCTGGGGGACACAAGTGATTCCTCCCAGAGTGCTCTCATTGAAATTCTCATTAACTGGGAGTTTTGTAAACACAGTGTTAAACCATAAATCATTTTCTTGCAGGCTTTCTAAAAGTCATCTATATTGTATTTAACATATAGGAGTTACCAGAATAGGTTACTCCTGTTTTTCTCTTGAAGACATTTGTTAAATAAGCAAGTGATGCAACAAGGGGGCCTTGGGGTATGCTCAGTCCCTAAGTATTGAGGACAGTATCAAACAAAGAATGGACCCATTAATATGTTGAAGAAGTTGAACATGAAAGATTAGGCCAGACTGAGGTCTCTGTAGTTGAAAGGTAATTTTAGGAACACATGAAAAGTTGGTGACAGGAATTATGAAGGGATTCATGTCAGTTTTTATTGACTGGGAAATTTGATGACAGGTCCAAGCAGTCAGTTAGATAGCCATACTTTGTGACATATTTACTAGATAATTTTATGTCCATAATGATCATTAATAACTTAGAGTAAAGCAATAATTTTCAATTTAAAAACAATAACTCAATTTTCATAGGGGGATAAATATTTAGTAACTAGTTCATCTGAACTACCATGATGGGTCTTACAGTCCTGGTTTGGTTCTTGTGTCAGCTGTCTACCACTGTTGTCTTCTTCTCCTCCTGGTGTGGGTGTTATTTCTCCTCTGTTTGAGCACTGATTTAAGTTTTAAGTCAGCAGTTCTCCCTGCAGACCAGTCCAATGCAAAGACACTTTTTAAAATAAGAGATGTGAACCCATGAATCTATGTCTTTTAATTTGGCAGTGCATGGATTATTTAACAATACCTAATAAGGTCCTTTCCAATGTGGCTGCAAAAAAAAATCTTTTATTTGACATATTTTCTAATAAACAAAATTTCCATATTATAAATCATGATCCTTAAGGCCTTTGTTTCTGGGAAGTTCACCAAGAAAGGGATTAACTACCAACTTTTTTCATTTCTTTTAAGTGCCTCAATAAGACCCTGACAATAATGTAATATATCTCCCTTGAGTAAGATTTGTTCATATATTCTCTCATCTAATTACATAGGGTGTCCTGTTAATATTTCAGAAGGAGACAGCTGATGTTACCAAAAGGCATAGGCCTAAATTTGAGAAGCACTAGCAGAAGAGCTTTTGCCCATGAGAGATTAAATGCTTCTGAAGGTTTTGCCAATTGAATTTTGACAGTGCCATTAATTCTTTCCACCAGTCCTGAAGATGGGGGGTGATACGTTCACTGAAAATACTGCATTATTGGCCATATGTCACAAATAGATTTAATTATTTGTCCAGCAAAATAATTTCCCTGGTAACTGTGTAATTTGGAAGAAATTCCCCAAACAAGAATTATCCTTTCAAATAGCAATTTAACCTTATAGCCGTTCCTCTTCTGTAAGGAAAAGGTTCACCTCAGTGTGAAACTATGTGGATTGTTACCAAAACTATTTATACTCTTGAGACAGTGGCATCTGGACAAAGTACAGCTGCTATATCTCAAAGGGTGCCTTAGGAAAAAAAGTGGCCTTGTGACCCATGGAGTAATTTCCCAGGATTATATTTAGGTCAGATAGTAAGACAAGTATATACTTTATGAGCCATCATGGGAGAAAGTTTCCAAACATATAGTTTTCCCTATATAGCCATTTTCTCAAGTGTCCATTGAGTTAAAGATTGTACATACTGGGGTAATGGTTGAACTCCAACAGGCACTATAATTTTTTATTTGTTTTGTTTGTTTTATCATTTCCAAATTATATATACGTGATGGGATCAAAATTACCTCTTCTTGTAGCCCTATTTGTTTTTCTTTTTCAGTGGCAATTTCCTGAGCCTGCAGATGGAAGTCTTCCACTGAGTTGGCAAGGTTAGCAGAAAGCAGTGGCCATTCTCAAGGCTAGACAGAATGGGTATTTAAAGCTCCCTATTTGACTGCATCATCAATAAGCTGATTTCCTTTAGTTCCATACTGCCAGATTTGGAATGCCCTAGTATTTTAATAATTGCCAGCAGTTTTGTTATATAACACTTAATAACCTGGCAACCTGTTTTCTGTTTTGTAATAAGCTGTCCTGAAGAGGTTAAAACGTCTTGTCTCCATAGCTTTCCAGAGTCATGTACAATTCAAAGGCAAAATGACTGTCACATTTGATATATGATCTTTAGCTGGTTGATGAGTTCAAGTTAGAACTATTAATTCAATTTGTGCTGACTCTGTTTTTGGTTAAAAAAAAAAAAAAGAACTTTCAGTTATGTTCATTGTGGTTGTTACTGCCTATGTATCTTAGTAATGTCCCCAATCATTTTTTAAGTAGGACCCATCTGTAAACCAAAGTAGACTAACCTTATCAATAGAATTTTCTTGTAAATTATTCCTTGGAGTAAGAAGATAATTGTTAGTAAAATGTAATTGTAGTTATTTCCTTTCCATGGTTCTGGAAGCAAAGTTTCAGGGTTGAGGTTATTTTTGTGACATACAATAATGATAAAACTAACTAAAATTATGATTAATAACATTAGACCAGAATATATTTACATTTTAACAATGTCATATAATCTCTACTACATATATTAATATCATTTACCCATATAATATGAGCTTCCCTGGTGGCTCAGACAGTAAAAAAAGACCTGGGTTCAATCCTGGGTTGAGAAAATCCCCTGGAGAAGGGAATGGCTACCTACTCCAGTATTCAGACCTAGAGAATGTCATGAACATAGGAGGCTGGTGGGCTACAGTCCCTGGGATCACAAAGAGTAGGGCATGATTGAGCAAATAAACACACACACACACAACTCTGTCTCACCCCAACGTCCATACAATGTAATCTGAGAAGATTTAGTACCACTCATTTGACATTGCTTCCCATGTAATTTAACATAGCAAATAAGCCTAATTAAGTTTAATTTTTTTCTTGGATATGCTTCAGGTGCTCTTGAGGAAGTTTTTCAAAGACATCAAAAGGTTTCAAAAACTCTTTGCTAAATAGGAAAATAAATCAGTATAAAACAATAATTATTCACTCGACCAAAGTGACAATAAATGATTTGAAGGGCAAAAATAAACTTACAACAGGCTATTTGAAAAGTAAAGCAGCTTTTCAGTCTGGTATCAACAGCAGATATTTCAAGAAAACTTTGTCACCTAACAGACAGAATATCTAATCCAAGTTTTGCACAAGCTTACTGCTAATACCAAAATTCACTTAATTAAATCCATTCCAATATTTGTCAGTCCCATGCATGTGTGCTAAGTCACTTGTCATTTACTACTCTGTATGACCTTATGGACTGTAGCCCTCCAGTATTCTCTGTCCATGGAGATTCTCCAGGCAAGAATATTGGAGTGGGTGGCCATGCCCTGCTCCAGAGGATCTTCCCAAACCAGGGCTTGAATCCAGGTCTCCCGCATCAGCAGGCAGCTTCTTTACCACTGAGCCAACAGGGAAGTCCACCTGTAAAGATATACCTATTTAATTAAACCAGTAAAATATTAACTCATTTTCACTCATTAAAGATTAGTCTAAGATCACCTGATCCTTTACAGAATTCAGGTTTGTTTCTATTACATTTATAAATACATTTTTTTAGACACTTATTTTAAGTAAATTAAAAAGATCTCTTTTACAAATTAATTTTTCTAAGACCATCTGAAGGTAAAGAGGTATACTTCTAATATACACTCATGCATGTAAACAGACAGGCCAGAGAATTCATAGATTTATTTTGAAACTTAGTCATATATGGAATTTAGAAAGACGGTAAGGAGAACCCAGCATGCGAAACAGCAAAAGGAACGCAGATGTATAGAACAGACTCGTGGACTCTGTGGATGAGGGTAAGGGTGGGATGATATGGGAGAATGGCTGTGAAACATGTTAATTATCATATGTGTAATCAATCGCCAGCCCAGGATTGATGCTCGGGGTTGATGCATCGAGATTTCCCGGGGGGAGGGAGGAGGGAGGGAGGAGGGAGGGGAGTTCTGGAGGGGGAGCATATGTAAACCCATGGTGATATCATGTCATTGTATGGCAAAACTAAAAAAAAAAAAAATAGTCATAAGTCAGGCATTACAATGTAAACTCACTGGTTTGTGAATAAAAGCTGGAATAAGGTAAATTTATTTTCTTGAGTTTAAAGACACCTCTTATCCTAATGCCCTTTTTTTTTCAGTTTTGTATTTTACTGATTGATCAAATGCTGTAGTCTCAGGCAATATGGTCTATGTTTACAGTTCAAGGACATAATATAATTACAACCTTAAGTTTTCTCCTAGGAGTATATTTGTTCCTTAGAGTTAGAATTTTGAAAGGATCAAGTCAATTTTTATTTATCCCTAGTTTGTATATGCAGGAATCAGTTTGAGAATGTCTCAGTTTCTCCTGCCAGGTGTTATAAACCATACTGGCGGCTCAGAGCAATGGGTGACCAGTCCTTATGTGTGTATGTCCCAGGATCCAGGACAAGCCATACATTACTTACAGTGTCATAATGAGGTTCCAATTCTCAGGCATATTTTCTTGGTTCTTGGTCACCTGAGAACACCTTGTGACTGATAATGTCCCTTCTTTTCATAACTGAATAGATTAAGTCTCTCATTTTGCACCCAAACATTTTGTTCAGCCCATAAATATACACATTTTTCCAATCTTAAGCTAGATTTTTAAAGGTCAACCAATCCAGTTTATTCCAAAATTTCTTTTTGGTCTTTTTTGCTTTGAAATTCTTCCAAGTCCCTGCTAGGAACGTCTTCCTATGTCCCTTTTACCTAGGAAAGGTCATAGAGTATCCCCTTAAGACTCCAAGTCTTAAGATAACAGCTCAAATAAAACTCACAGGCTATCTACTTAGGATAATGAGGTCCTGATTTCAGAAGAAATTTACCAAAGCACTTGGCCTGCTGTTAAGCTCAGAGGGTGGAGTGGATTCTCAAGGGACTCATGTTTAGTGCAAGGCACCAGTCAAAGCAGACTGCCGGTAAACTTGGTAGATTTCTTTGACATACTGCAAACTACATCAGGCAATGTTGATGACCTGTCCTCCCAACCCCCACCTTTCTAGCAGCAGGCTGGTGGACTCTTTATTAAAAACTAATGTTTAAATGATTAAACATCAGTCAATGTTTTGACTAATTTTGGTCCATCTTCTTTGAGTCCATGAGGTGATAGAAATAATAATAAAAAATATTTAATAAGAAAAAAGGAGAATTTTATTTGAGCCAAACTGAGGACTATAGTCTGGGATATAACTACTCAGATAGCTCTGAGGAACTACTCTGGAGAAGTATGATTTTCAACAGTTTTAAATCTCGTTAGAACAAAGAACATCAAATATTATGGGAGTGTATTTATTCAAGTTTTCAACAACAACAAAAAAAGAAAGACAGGTTGGCCTGTACACAGTGAGTCAGTATGGCCTTGGTACCTGAGAAGGAAGCCTTATCATTGAAGGTGTTCTAACCCTGGGATCCCCAGGATGGAGGTGTTTATCTGTATCTTCAAAATGCACAGTCTTTACTTCTGTACAATGTACCCTTCAATGGTTAAAATAAATATGCAATGTGTGTTTGATAGGCCATAAGACAGACTGTGCTAGTTAGCATAAAATTCAAGCCAAACCATGTATATAAGCCAAACATCCTCAATATGTGAAAATTTCTTCTATCACTACTAACTTTATTCTGATTAGTCTAGCATGTGTTAAGCTTTGGCATCTATGAAATACCTCTTGGTTAGCTTATAGAGAACACATAGATAGGCAGGTTGGTGAATAGAGAATAAACCACTTAAGAAATGCCAAAACCTGAGGCTTATTTGGTCAAATATCAACATTCTTTAAAGTTGGAATTTGTTACTATTTATTCTCTTTTTCTTGGATATCTTCACTCAAATTAATGTGGACTTATTCTTGGTTTTTGCAAGAAAGAACCCTTTGAATACAAATATTACCTGTATTCTCCTAATCTTGAAAACATAGTTAATGAAGCTTCTACTTAGCTTTGAGACATTATTTTTCTTTATCTCCATGCTTCTCCATCTTTATCTTAAAGGCCAAGAGATAATTTAACTTCTCTGTAATTCCCCAAACTAATGAAAATTTGCAAATTTTACTCATGTCTGCCACAACTTCAATTTGCTTATTCTTTCCATAAATGTTGATTGGCTGTTTTCTATCTACCACACATTATGATAGGTGTTGGGAAGAGAACAATAAAAGACTGGTTTTGTAATGTCTTTGAGTATGCATTTGAAGAGTGAGATATGTAATGAACAAATATAGTTTTGCAAATAATAAAAAGTTCAATGTAGAAAAATAAGGCAAATAAACATTTAGATAAGACCGAAAGTTTGGAACAGTCTCTGAAGATTTGAGATATGCGTGAAAACCAGTCACTACATGTCTTGTATTTAACTATGCCAACATGAATCTCTCTTTTTCTCTCTTTCTTCCCACTTAAATCTACACAATGTTTAAATACACCCTACACCTGACTGTAATCCTTTCCATTTTCCTTTTAAGAATTTCTTTGAGTAATAATTCTGAAAAAAATAGCATAATAAGATTTCTCCTAGATTAAGAATTTCTGTTTATTTCCCATTTCTGAAGAACGGCACTCATTGTTTCTTAATTCATTAAGTTTCTGCCATGAGGGATGTATCACAAAGAAGTGAGAATTCCATAGCTTTTACTCTATGTCAGACAAAAATGATTCTTGGGAAAATAATATTATTTACATTTATTACTGAACATTATGATAAACTATTGCACTTGTTCTGCAAATATCAGCTCATCAGCATAATTGTATCTTTTCGTTACCCAACTTTTATGTAAATATATACATATATATGTTTTATACAAGAGAAGAAAAACATGCTGTAGTATCTCTAACATCCTATGATATAACATCTAACATTCACTTAGGCATGATCTTTATAATCTGTTGAACCAATATTTTTTGAAAAGTCACAAAAAGTAGGAATTAGAAAAGAAAAACAGCTATTGAAAACAAAAATAGAAGCAGAAAATTAACTTTTATATTACTCTCTGTGTTCCAAAAAGCATTTGTAAGACTTGTCCTACTTTAATTATTTTTCTTAATGTTTTACTACTCTCCACATGGTTACAAAGACATTCTATTTAGTTTATCTTTCAAAAAACACAGAGAGATTCTAGGTGTTAAATAATTCACAATGAAGCTTGGAGCTCACAGCTGTATTACCAGAAGCCTAGTCAAAAACAGATATGGTTGATTTTGAAATGAGAAATCACTCTTATTGGTTTTCCTCTAGCATATAGAACTCAGCATTTAGAGAGGTTCCTGTGACACAGATTGATATGTTAAAATGTGTATTTTACTATTGGATGGCCTTGTCCTATTACAGCAGGATTTTTGCTAAATGAAATGGAAAAATCGGAGATTCTGTATCTCCTAATTTTATCTAATGGCTTTGGTGGGGGAGAGCAGCTCTCCAAAGCAGCACAGGCTTTTGGAAGGGAACTTTCTCAGCATATTTGTTAGTAGACTTCTGCCTCCTTGATTAACAGTGTTAAACATTTCATAAAGACCAAGACAGATAAGGAAAACATGTGGCCACTGAATTTGAAAATAAGCAAATCACTGATAATATTTTCCAGAATGTGTTTGATAAAATGAGAGAAATAACACTAATAGAGGAAAAGTTAAGTTGAGAAAACCTACAGAGAAATATTGCAAGAAAGCAAGGCTATGAATATATTAAATTTTTTTAAAGCAAGAACAGATCTTGGTAGTTAGATTTATACATAAGTTAAGATGGAAATGGTCACAATGAAGAGATGATAAATGAGACATTTGGGAAGTTGGAATACTGTTTGTTTTTCAGTCACTAAGTCATATTCAAATCTCTGAGACCCCATGGACTGCTACACGCCAGGCTTCCCAATCCTTCACTCTCTCCCAGAAATTGCTCAAATTTATGTCTATTGATTTGATGACGTTATGTAACTATCTTACTTTCTGCCTCTGTCTCCTACTTTTGCCTTCAGTATTTCCCAGGATCAGGGTATTTACCAATGAGTCTGCTCTTTACATCAAGTAGCTAAAGAATTGGAGTTTCAGCTTCAGCATCAGTCCTTCCAATGACTAGTTAGGGTTGATTTCCTTTAGGATTGACTGGTTTGATCTTATTGCTGTCTAAGGGACTTCAAGAGTCTTCTCCACCACCACAATTAAAAAGCATCAGTTATTTAGCATTCTATCTTCTTTATGGTCCAATTCTCATGTCCGTACATGACTACCGGTAAAACCATAGCTTTGACCATGTGGACCTTAGTCAGCAAAGTGATGTCTCTGCATTTTAATACACTGCCTAGGTTTGTCATAGCTTTCCTTCCAAGGAGCAAATGTCTTTTAATTTCATGGCTGCAGTCATCATCTGCAGGGATTTTGAGCTCTCCCAAAATAAAATGTGTCACTGCTTCCATTTTTTCCCTTTCTTTTTGCCATGAAGTGGTGGGACCAGAAGCCATAATCTTAGTTTTTTGTGTTGAGTTTTAAGCTAGCTATTTCAGTCTCCTCTTTCACCCTTCTTAAGAAGGTCTTTAGTTGCTCTTCACTTTCTGCTAATAGAGTGATATCATCTGCATATCTGAGGTTGTTAACATTTCTCCTGGCAATCTTGATTCCAACTTGTGCTTCATCCAGCCTGGCATTTTGCATGATGTCTGTGTTTATAAGTTAAATAAACAAGGTGAAATATACAGTCTTGATGTACTGCTTTCCCATTTTTGAACCAGTCCATTGTTCCATGTCCAGTTCTAAATGTTGCTTCTTGATCTGCAAACAAGTTTCTCAGGAGAAAGGTAGGGAATTCATATGTCTTTAAGAATTTTCCACAGTTTGCTGTGATCCACACAGTCAAAGGCTTTAGAATATTTAATGAAGCAGATGTATATGTTATTTTTGGAATTTTCTTGTTTTTTTTCTATGATCCAATGGATGTTGGCAATTTCATCTCTGGTTCCTCTGCCTTTTGTATATCCAGCTTATATATCTAGAAACTCTCAGTTCACATACTCCTGAAGTTTGAAGAATTTGAGTATTACATTGCTAGCATATGACGTGAACACAATTGTAGGGTAGTTTGAACACTCTTTGGCATTAGAATGAAAATTGAAATTTTCCAGTCCTGTGACCACTGCTGAGTTTTCCAGTTTTATTGACTGCAACATGTTAACAGCATCATCCTTTAGGATTTGAAATAGCTCAGCTGAAATTCCATCACCTCCACTTGCTTTGTTCATAGTAATGCTTCCTAAGTCCCACTTAACTTCATACTCCAGGATTTATGTCTTTAGGTGAGTGGCCACACCATCGTGGTTATCTGGGTTGGTAATATCTTTTTTGTACAGTTCCTCTGTGTATTCTTGCCACTTCTTAATCTCTTCTGTTTCTCTTAGGTTCTTGCCATTGTTGTCCTTTATTGTGCCCATGCTTGCACAAAATGTTTCCTTGGTATCTCCAATTTTATTGTTGAGATCTCTAGTCTTTCCCATCCTATTGTTTTCCTCTATTTCTTTGCATTATCCATTTAAGAAGGCCTTCTTATATCTCCTTGCTGATTTTTGGAACTCTGCATTCAGTTAGCTATATATTTCCCTTTCTCCTTTGTCTTTCTCTTCTCTTCTTTTCTCAATTATTTGCAAAATTTCCTCAGACAACCACTTTGCTTTCTTACATTTCTTTTTCTTTGGGATGATTTGGTCATTCCTGTACAATGTTATGAACCTCCATCCATAGTCTTTTAGGTACTCTGTCTGCCAGATCTAATTCCTCTCATCTGATACCTCCACTGTATAATCAGTCATAAGGGGTTTGTTTTAGCTCCTTCCTGAATGGCCTAGTAGACTTTCTTCAATTTAAGTCTGAATTTTGCAGTAAGGAGCTTATTATCTGAGCCACAGTCAGCTCCAGGTCTTTTTTTTTTTTCCTGGCTATATAGAGCTTCTCCATGTTTGACTGCAAAGAATATAATCGAGCTGATTTTGGTATTGAACATCTGGTGATATCCATGTGTAGAGACCAATTTTGTTGTGTTGAAAAAGGCTGTTTACTATTACCAATGAGCTGTCTTGGCAAAACTCTGTTTGTCTTTGTCATTTTTCATTTTGCACTCCATGGCCAAACTTACCTGTTATTCTAGGTATCTCTTGACTTCCTTCTTTTGCATTCCAATCACCTATGAAGAAAAGGACATATATTTTGGATGTTAGTTCTAGAAGGTCTGGTAGGTCTTCACAGAACTGGTCAACTTCAGCTTTTTCAGCATCAGTAGTTGGGGCATAGACTTGGATTAGTGTAACATTGAGTCGTTTGCCTTGAAAATGAACTGAGATCATTGTCAGTTTTGAGATTGCCCCCAAGTACTGCATTTTGGACTCTTGTTGGCTATGAGGGCTCCTATATTTCTTCTAAGGGATTCTTGCCCACAGTAGTAGACACAATGTTCATCTGAATTAAATTTTCCCATTCCAATCCATTTTAGTTCACTGATTCCTAAGATGTCAATGTTCACTCTTGCCATCTCCTGCTTGACCACATCCAATTTATCTTTATTCATGGACCTAACCTTCCAGGTTCCTATGCAGTATTGTTCTTTACATCATCAGGCTTTACTTTCACCACCAGACATATCCACAGCTGAACATCATTTCAGCTTTGGCCCAATCACTTCATTCTTTTTGGAGCTATTAGTAATTGCCCTCTGCACTTCTCCAGTAGCATATTGAACTCCTTCCAAATGAGGGGCTCATCTTCTGGTGTCACATCTTTTTGCCTTTTCTTGCTGTTCATCGGGTTCTTGCAGCAAGAATGCTGGAGTGGCTTGCCATTCCCTCCTCCAGTGGACCACATTTTGTCAGAATCCTTCACTATGACCCATCCATCTTGGGTGACCCTGCATGTCATGGCTCAGAGCTTTGTTGAGTTATGCAAGCTCCTTTGTCATGACAAGACTGTCATCCATGAAGGGGATTGGGACACTAAAATTTCAAAAATTAGATTGTGGCTGTGCTAGCCACAGTAATCTGAGTAAAATAATTATTTCATGTTACACACTAACCTGTGTAAAATAATTATCTCCATATTTGTTGCTCTTCAGTTGTGTCAGACTCTTTGCAACCCTGTGGACTGCAGCACATCAGGCTTCCCTGTCCTTCACTATTGCCTGGAGTTTGTTCTGACTCATATCCATTGAATCAGTGATGCCATCCAAACATCTCATCCTTTGTCACTGCCTTCTCCTTTTGCCTTCAGCCTTTCCCAGCATCAGGGTCTTTTCCAATGAATCAGTTCTTCACATCAGGTGCCCAAAATATAGTGTGGTAATGTAAAAAATAATTACATCTTGCTAATGTTTCAAATTAATTTTTCTAACAAATGAATATTGGTGTAACTGTATTAAAATATTTGCATATAACACAGAGATTTATAATGCCAGTATATCAGAATGCACTTACAAATAAGAATTTCTAAAACTTGACTGTATCATATTCTACATAGTTTTTCTTCAAATATATCTTAAACAACAGATTGATGACTAAACATATTGTTTTCAGTTATTTCTGAAGCTCAGTGAAAAACAACAAAGCAAAGTCTAGTTCTAAGAAAATCAGTGAGAAAAAGCGTTACCATGAAAGTAAATGAGAGTATTTTAACGGAGTTTTACTACCATATCCCTCAGGAGACATTCTTGATACAGTACTAAACTGATAAAACTAATATGTTACTTGCTGAATTTCTACTTTCTGAACTGAAAGAGGTAAACCTTGCTATAGGCCCCAGTAGTGAGTAGAAGTAAAAAAAGTCTATTAAAAAAAAAAAAATACAGTACCCCAAGCCAGTGAGAACCAACATAATTTGTGGATTCAGTGGCTTACATGACTCCTTAGGCTGGAGATTTTGAGAGTCACAAGATATGTGAGAAAGTGATTAGTGAGCATAACTTAGAGGTTACTTTTCTGCTGGAAGAAGGGATAAATATATTGGAAAAATACTTGTACAGTGTTAAACATTTTATAAGTATTATAAAATCCTTATAGTTAGAGAAGCAGGTGAACATAGTAATAAACTTAAGATCTGAGTAGCATGCATTTTTGCATGTCTCATATAATACCATGAATAGGGTATTTAATTTTTCTCTACCACAATGCAACCATTGAGGATTTAATTATATTTTATGTTCTGAAAGAGAATGTTAAAATTTTTTCTAAGGTTTTCCTTGAGTAATTTTAAGAAGACTATCTAAAAGAAAATCTGAATATGGTTTAATTTTAATTTAAAATCAAAGCAAATATTGAGACATTGTTATGATTTTTGGCAAAACCAATTGTCCATGGATATAAGAAATTTGTTTCTGTCCCCAAGTATTTAAATAACTGCACACCTCTGTGACTCATCTTTTTTGCGTCTTGTATTCTTGATGTTTGCAATTTAATAAACTAATGTTTTGAAGGCAGAATTCTGTAGATCTAGAAGATAGCTTGACATTAAACATTGAGTGATGATCTTCCCATTGTGTAAATAATACAACAAACACAAAATCCAATCTTAAGCGTGTATTTGTCAAGTGAACCAGTATTATTCATTTCCATTAAACATATTATAAATTTTTATAAGAAAAATGCTGTACTCATAAAATGAGACATTATGCTTTTAAAATAATATTATATAATAAAAGTCACTGTCATCTTAAATAGAAGGTCTGAAATCAGTTTCTATAGTAGGAACTAATTTTGCTATCGGATGCTTCAAATATTGATAATTTAAAGATAGAAGGCAAAATGCATTTATAAAGATTTCATGAAATTACAAGCATTACAAAAACATAATTAAATTATATCTTTTCTTAAATGAAGACAGAATCCTCCTTAGAATTTGGAGAGTTTATAAATAATAGGGAAAAAAATGGTTACAGATCCAGGAAGATGGAAAAAGAAACAGAACAATGCCAAAAGAAAGAAAATCACTTCCCAGTGAAGGAGTGAAAACTATTGCAGAAGTCAGAGCCATTCAGAAGAGCTTTGAGGTCCTGAAAACAGTCTTGCAAAGCAGTTGGGGCCCCTGTACAGCTCAGGGTGGTTAATTGTAGAACTGCATTATGTTGACCTGTCAGTCAACTCTGCCCTCCCTCCAACAAAACCCTCATATAAGACCAAGAAACTTACTTCTCTACAAATATCAAAGAATCAGACCTTCTTAAATGTAATAAATAAGTACAAAAAGAATCAGAAAATGTACCACTGTGAAATAGAGGGAATAAATTTCAATTACCAGAAAAATAAAAGTAAGTAAACAATTAATGTAATAAACGAGTAAGTTATTTACAATAAAAAGCTTTTGAAGAATATTAGCTTTATAAAAAGTCTTCTAGAGGTCTTGGAATTTAGAAACTTCATCACTTCATTAAAAAATGAGTAGATAAGCTAAACAGTAAAGTTGGTACAGCTTGATTAGAAGAAGGAGCTAAAAGGCTGAACATGAGGAGTTTTCTTAAAAGC
Organism: Antilocapra americana; assembly: GCA_007570785.1. Classification (NCBI taxonomy): domain Eukaryota; kingdom Metazoa; phylum Chordata; class Mammalia; order Artiodactyla; family Antilocapridae; genus Antilocapra; species Antilocapra americana. Next base: position 34,316,455 of record ML661338.1, on the reverse strand, counting down.
TTAATAAAGTGTAAAGATATATTTTTTTAATGAGAAAATAAAAAACTATAGAAATTCTTCCTTTTACACAAGAAAAATTCCACAATGAAAAAAGAGATAAAAAGATGGGAGCAGTATTTTTAAGTCAGTCTACTAATATTTATAATCTGTTCACAGTTTTTATAATGTATTTGGCAATTTCTACTTCCTTTAATTGCATTTCCTGGTGTTGCTAGCAAGCTTTTCAAATGCAGTGTTTTCTGTTTTTTGATTTTCCACATCAAAGTTACATCATCAGACAATTTAAGTGTTAAACATGTAATTTTGATTAACATTTGTTTTTAATGCCATCATGTAGTTATGATTAATATCTATGATTTGTACATAAATAAATCCACATGTATGAGACTGCATCATAACATTTCTTTGTCTGGTAGTATGACTCTTTTACAATGAATTTAAAGTACAATTTCCATAAAAACTAAAATGTTAGATGATATTAAGAACATAATAATAATAATTTTTATTACTAATCACCAAAATTGAAACTATGATTTCACCTCTGAATACTAATGTTAGTGTTTATTGAGAGTCAACTATAGCCTGACTTCATTTAACTAAGTACTTGGCTAAAGAGACTCCATATCTCCACCAAATGAACATTTATGATTGTAAGATACTTGCATCATCTAGATTGACATGTTTCATATATGTTAATGAATTTAAAATTTCCAGTTGAGATTCAGATTTTTTTTTTCTATATCAGCCCACTTGCCAGCCTCAACTCTGTATCTAGAATGTCTTAGCTTCAGAGCAGAGGGTTTGTCAGGACCAAAGACAGCCCAAATTCTCCACCTCCCACTAGTACTTTTTTCCCTCCTAGACAAGTATTGATCACAAAAGCACTTGCACATTAACACATTTCTTGGCCATCTATCTCTGTCTGAGAATGGGCTATCCAAGAAGGCAAACCTGCAAAAGCATTTAAAAATGAACAAAAACATGTACAAATATACACAGAAAATATAAACAAATTATTACATTTGTTTAATGCAATAATTTAAACAAATTATTTAAGGGAGGAGGAGAAGGTGCAGAGAAGATGAGATGATTGGATAGCATCACTGACTCAGTTAGTTGGTTCAGTAGGTCAGTCATATCTGACTCTTTGCAAGCCCATGGACTACAGCACACCAGAATCAGATATTCTTTCTAAATTAAGTTTTGGTACGTTAAAGAGAATATTCAAAATATATATTGTAAAATAACACATTGAATCTAGTACATTTAAATACAACTCTTCTATAAATTTTCTGTTAAATGTTATCATATATATAATATATGAATTTGTATATACATACAAATTATAGTAATTTTAAAATCTGTACTAAGTATGAGTTCTGAAGTCATAGATGCGTGGATTTAGAACTTGACATTGTCACTTATTAGACAAACTTAGAACATTTGTTTTTAGTTTTTTTTTAATCAGTTTACTGATTCTAGAATTATTAAAGTATCACACACTTGTAGGATTGCTGTATGAAATTAAATTTACACAGAGTAAGAAGCACAAAATTTTACACACAGTAAATATGAAATGCATATATATTTACATTTATACATATATAAGTAAATAATTTTGTAATTAATTAAGTAATTAATTAACTTAATATACAAGCCTGGTTGTCTAAAATATCCACTGTGTCATGCGAAAATATCTCACTGCACATTGAAGCTGCAAATAGCATTTGGTGTATAATTCACTTACATTATCTTTGAGCAGAAAGAAGACCCTGGCTGACCCTTGCTCATTACTTTTCAGTGTGTTCATATGCTGATTATTCATCGCCTCAGGGAATGTGATGACTTCTAGGAATGATCCTGAAATATGCAGTATTTGAGCAAAAGTCGATTGACCAAAATGTTTTCAAACTTTAAAGCCTGGGCTAATGCTTTCCTATCGATTTGATAGTCAGAGATGATGCTGTTCTTTGATAAGGGCTGTTCTCATTAAGTAGCAGCCTGGGTACAGCCCCAGCCCAGCAGTGCTCATTGAAAGCACAGCCTGCAGATCGAAAAGCAATTAGCATGCTGGACTGTGATAATTACCCACAGTATGGAGGCTTCTCTAAGATAGAGCTTCTACCGTGTCTAATAATAGGATTCCTTAAATGGTGATATATTTTTGTGGACACACCACCATCCTCACTTCAACCTTGTCATTTATATGGGATAGGGAAATAAACATCCTTCACTTTTTTTTTCTTCCCCAAGTATGGCTCCCTGCTGTTTCTTAAAATTTGCAATGTCACCTGAATGTTGCTTGAATCATGATTTAACCTGCCAAGGCAAAGCAACATCTCATTTATTCTGCTATTTCTTTGCCTTGCAATGAAATGATTGCCAAGATGCAACAATTTAAATGGAGCTCTGATTAAAATTGAATGTGGAAACAGATGGAGCAGTTGTGTGTCTCCTATGATTTGCCCCTTATTACAAAAGGTCAAGGTGACTCAAATTTTTATTTACTTGGGGAAAAACAATCTCGGGATGTAGCATAAGCCACATGACAGTTTGTTTCACTCAACAAAGATCAGTTGTTGCTGAATAATCAGTCCTTAGCATGCTGATCTACATATACTTTTATCACTAGTTGGAAATTACATATAATAACAAAGGTGATATGATAGATTGTTTTAATACTTAGGTGTACTTCATGAATAATATAAAAAATATTTTATAACTCTATTGCTTCATCAAAGATAGCATCTTAAGAGCTAGATTCAAGACTTATTATTGTAAATAAACAATGGAGACTATAGACTTGTTCTTTTTTAAGAAAGTTTTAGGTTCATAAAGTATCTTACAGTTCAGTCCTCTTATGTGTTTATTATTAGGTTTTCTTCTACTTGAGGTGAAAATGGCAGCCCACTCCAGTATTCTTGGCTGGGAAATCCTAAGGACAGGGGAGCCTGGCAGGCTGTAGCCCGTGGGATCGTAAAGAGTCAGACACAACTCAGCAACTGACACTACTACTACTACTTCCTTCTACTTTAATTCAGACTTCTGTCATCATTTACAAATGACATTTACTAACTGAATTTTCAGGCTGCTTGATAGCTCACATTGGGCAATTTTATATGTTTAATTGTTTGTCAATTCAAATTAAATAACCTGTAGAGGACATGCATATAGCAAAAGGCATAAAATAATTAATAGAATGGAAGCACTACTTTTTAAGTATGTAATGTGTTTCTTCTGCACTTTTACCTATTTGATCTTTTCCCTAGTGATTGGTGGGTATTAGATGAGGATTGTTTTATTAGGAATAAAAAGAAAAATTAAATACTTTTTTATGTTTTTTTGGCCAGGGTTTAGAATCAAACATTTTTTCTGAGAGGAGATAATTTATTTTAGACACCTTTAGCTTTCATTTTGTGTATCAAAAGGCAAATGTGATGGCTTAGATCAAAGATCTTTTATTATATGTTTTTATTATTTTAGATATTTTTATTATTATTTTATGTTTTAAAAGTTGTGGGAGAACCACTCCATCTAGATTGAGGGATTTTTAGAAGAAAATAGTGAGAGGATGTAGGGAAGACCAGAAACCCAAATCTTGTTAGAATCTTAAGCAATGCTAGGTAAATACGGATGGGAGAGTGTCATTTAGCTCAGTTCCTATCTGGGATAATGGGAGAAGATAACCTTGTGGCTTGTTCCATTAACAACTTCAAGTGACAGAGGGTGACAGAGTTAGCACTTCTCAGCCACACAGAAAGCGTGCTATAAAAGAAGCCTAGCTGTCCCTGCCTACTCTGTGGGGAGGCGTGGGTGATGTCTGAGGCTGGGAGACCCACTGAGCAGAAGGTTTGCCAAGGTGAGAGAAGTGGAGGGCTGTACTGTGTTTCTTAAGGTAAAATCTGCAAGATGATCAACCTCTCCTGAAGGTAGGTGGATTATCACTGCTGAGAATCAGGTGGAGGTAAATGAACAGAGGCATCAGTGGGCCTTCCTCAAACCCAGTAAGAACAAAACTTGTGTTACAGAAGCTCACTAATAGACCCCAATAAAATACCAACTTACCAAATAGACATCAGCCACAGCACATCAAATATCAAGACATATCAGTTTGGTTCTCAGATACATTTATCTTCACACTGTGCTAAGTTGCTTCAGTCTTGTCTGACTCTGTGACTATGGACTTTTGCCTGCCAGGCTCCTCAGTCCATGGGATTCTCCAGGTAAGAATACTGGAGTGGGGTGCCATATCCTCCTCCAGGGGATCTTTCCCATCCAGGGATTGAACTCATGTCTCTTGTGTTCCCTGTATTACCAGGTGTATTCTTTACCTCTGTGACATCTGGGAAGCCTAGATGGTACAGTAAACCTAGGCCATGGGAATCACCCATATGACTGAATTTTTGAAGCACATCTGGTTATTTATTTTAATACAAATCCATAGATTTCTTGAATATTGTTTTTAAATTCACAATGTGCTATGGGTGAAATGAACATTTCTAGTGAAAGATAGATTCAAATGAGAGTCAAGAATATCATTTTTATGAAGATAATGTGGAAAAAGCATGCCATTATGACAATTCTACTTGGTAAACTAGGAAATCATATGCAGTGTCAAAGAATAATTGATTTTAACTAATCAAGCTACATTTTTCAAAAAACGTTATATAAAATAACATTTTACTCTCTGGGTTTATAAATTTAACTCTTGTCAGAAAAGCTCTGTTTAGTTGGGAATATGTGTTTAAGGTAATTTTTCCTTTTTATACAAAATTGTATCTTCCTTTGCCTCTTTCCTATTAAATTTCTGGAGAGCTAAACACATGATCTTATTTCACATGTTGTTTTTATCTTTGGAGAATAAGTCTGTTTTACCCACTATTTACAAATGTATTTTTTTGACAGGCAGTTGAAAATATAGGTTTCATTAACATCCATGGAAGTATATTCCTGTGATATTCCTTCACTTAAGTAATTAAGCTAACACAATTTTCTTCTACATAACTTTTATTTTATTTTTTTGGCAACCCACTCCAGTATTCTTGCCTGGAGAATCCCAGGGACAGAGGAGCCTGGTGGGCTGCTGTCTGTGGGGGCGCACAGAGTCGGACACGACTGAAGCGACTTAGCAGCTGCAGAAGCAGCAGCAGCAGCAGCAGGATAGATAACAATTTCTTCTACATAACTTTTAATTCTTTTAATCATCATTAGTTGTAACCCAATTAGTAGTTTACAGACGAAAATATTTAATTCATTAAATGGACCTTCATATATTTATTGTTCTAAGTTATAAACACTTGAATAATAAAACATTGTGATAGATATTAGAAGTTATTTTCTTGAATCACTTTATTTCTTGGCATAGGAAGCACATACACACACAAAACCGAGAGATATGGAGACATAACAAAGACGTTAATATAACAGTTCTGGGACTAAAATCTGTCAACTCCATATGGTACAAGAACTTGCAATAGAGAGGCCTTGCACACTTGTGATTGATAAATTAATAATTCCACCATTAAAAATATCCCCTTGATTAACTTAATATTAAGTCTCATGACTTTCATATAATGTATATTTCCAGTTCTTTTTCTGAAACCACTAACCCAGGACTTGCTCCATTCACTGCTACTCAGTATTTCTTCCATTCCTGTTCCTGTCCTTTTCTTTTTTGTTTTATTAAAAGTTAACTCTGAGGCTAACATCTTCCCTTTTCTTCCACACCTTCCCCACCCCAGCCCCTAATACCACCATTTTCTTTGTTTCTATGAGATTAGCATTTTTTAGATTTCACATATAAGTAATATCATACAGTATCTGTATTTCTTTGTGAGTTATTTAACTTACCATAATGCCTATAAGATTAATCCATGTTGTCACAATTGCCAGAATTCTCAATTTTTCTCATGGCTGAATAATATTCTAGTGAAATATATATATATATATAGCAAAAAAACTATACATATCTATCTATATATATATATCAAGATATATCTCATATATATATAATATATATGACATATATATACATATATATATATCTTTGTACATAATCTTTGTATAAATATCTTTGTATATATTTATATATATACATATATATAGCTCACAACTTCATTATCCATTTACTTATTGAAGGATATTATTATTTTATCTCCATATCATGGCTATTGTGAACAAAGCTGCATTGAACATGAGACTGAAGCTTTCTCTTCCTGATTTCATTTCCTTTGGATATATACACAGGGGTGAGTTTGGTGAGCATCTTTAAAACAATTGTTTTTGAATTCCTTGTCAGGTAACTTTTGGCTCTCTAGTTTTAGGAGGCCAGCTACTGAAAGTTTACTGTATTTCTTTTGTGGAGTCACATTTCCCTGACTCTCCTAATCCTTGTCAGAGAAGGCAATGGCACCCCACTCCAGTACTCTTGCCTGGAAAATCCCATGGATGGAGGAGCCTGGTAGGCTGCAGTCCATAGGATCTTGAAGAGTTGGACACAGCTGAGTGACTTCACTTTCACACATTGGAGAAAGAAATGGCAACCCACTCCAGTGTTCTTGCCTGGAGAATCTCAGGGACGGCAGAGCCTGGTGGGCTGCTGTCTTTGGGGTCACATAGAGTTGGACACGATTGAAACAACTTAGCAGCAGCAGCAGCCTGATCCTTGTAGCCTTGCTTAAGTGTCTGCATATTAAAGAAGAAGATACTTCTTCAGACCTTATGAACTGACTTTGATATGGGAAGGCGGTCACCCACATGGGGCAGGGGACAACTTGGAGTGTGCTATTACCCTGGGTCTAGTTGTGCAGGACACCAAATGTGGGGGCATGTGGCAGCATTGAGTCCAGGGTGGTATGATGTCGCTTCAGCTTAGGCTTCTGGGTTCCACAGAATCTACAAATACATGGCTGTTGATGAGCAGCATGGAGCATTCATAGTGGCTGTGGGGTTCTCAGTGCAGCAGCTAGGAACAAGAGCCAGCAGTGGCTGTGGCCGGAGCTGGTCCTGTGCATACATGTGACTTCAGGGCCAGCTATAGATGTCTGAGTTGTAGCAGGTGCTGGGTACAGACACGCAGTTGGTGGTGCACCAGGGTGGAGAGCAGGGGCCGGGGCCAATTCAGAGGGTGCGTGTAGCTATGGGGGCTCTGGTTGCCCAAGTGTGTCACTGTGGCTGATGGGTCTTGCCATAGTTTCATGGCAGTGGATGCAAGTGACAGGGGTCAGACCAGAGTCCGATAGGTACATAGCTGGAGGGTTAACTGCGGTGAGCACAGTGGTGCAGGCCTGTGACTGAAGTTAGGCAGTGGTGTAGTCACTAAGTGGTGTCTGATTCTTTTGCCACCTGATGGACTGTAGCCCACCAGGCTTCTCTGTCCATGGGATTCTTCAGGCAAGAATACTGGAGTGGGTTGCCATTTCCTTCTCCAGGGGATCTTCTCAGCCTAATCTAAGCCTACACGGCCTTGATTGTAAGACATATTCTCTGCCAACTAAAACAAAACAAAACAAAAATGCCTGCAAATAAGAAAAAGAGTCTATTTGGAGTCATTGTAATTCAGGAGGCACAAATTCCAGTAACAACTCCAGTGTTCTCTGAGGGGCGTTAACAAGGCAGTGGACAAAGACATTACAGAGAAGTTATACAAGTTGCTTTGCAGAACTGTAATTGGTATCAGAAGGCATTCAGTTACTGCTTAGCAGCCAATTGGTTGCTAAGCTAAGGTTTCATAAATGAGTTCTAGGTGTACTGTGCTTTACTGAGTCAGAAGTTTACATTGCATCTGGGTGTGGATGTATCTAAGTTCTACTTCCTCAGTGACCTCCTAGTTCTTTATTAGATCCCTTTGCCATGAGTGATTGATTTTATTTTATTGTTAATAATTCACATCTCTCTTGGCTGTATTGTCTACCTCTTAGTTTCTACCTGGGAATTCTTCCAGATCAAGGTTCAAACATCTCAATCATGAAGTAAGTGGAAAGCAGTCTAGAAAATGATGTGGCTATAGCCTTCCATCCTATCTTGTACTCTGCTTCGTTCCCAATGTTTTCTAGCTCTGGAACTTGGGACTTTTCTATTCCAGTGGTCTGGAAATTTAACATTACCAGTTTTGATTTTTCTACAAAATTGCTTCCTAGGATTAGATCATGTTTTGTGTTTATTTAGCATCCAGTCTGTTCCAATGGCTCAGTGGGTAAAGAATCCACCTGCAGTAAAGAGACCTAGGAGATTTGGTTTCGACCCCTGGGTCAGGAAGATGCCCTGGAGAAAGAAATGGCAACAAATAATTGAGATACTGAAATTTAAAATGTAATATAATAAGTTTATTATCAACTTATTCAAAATCCTAATGGGTAAAACTCAAAGGAAAAATGACATCTTCAGCTTACTTTGGTGACAGGATTATGTTAAAGTTGAAGGTAAATGACCTCCTTGAATTTGATTACAACTTGAATTTTGCAAGTTTGGAAAATGATCATTAATGTTTGTTTTACTGGCAATTAGTGTCAAGCTTGGATACAGATGGCGTGTTGTTAATATGTGAAAGTTGGGGCTGTCTTTCAAGTAGTAAAACAAATCAGCAATGTTGATTACTATATAATTGAATGTCCACAATTTCACTTTGCTCTAAATGCATTTACTATCACTAATGCTTATTGACAAATTTGTTATCAACCTATGACTTTGAGGCTCTGAAGCTATTTGAAGGACAGAATGCCATCTGAGAGTCTTGCAAAAGATTGAGGGTGACTTTACTTGAATGAATGCAATATTCTAGCATAAAATAAATTGCTTGCAGTGTTTCAATTTCTTTAGGTATTAAAGGCTGGAATTATTTTCAGAAAATCAAATTTGATTAATAAGTAAATGCTGCAATGCTGTCTGATCCCCATCCCTTCCTGCTTATATATTCTTGTAAGCCTTATGAATGTTTACACTCTTTTAAAATTTTATTCTATTTAAATATTATTTTTGTTGGTATTTTATAGAATAAAAAATAAAATGTAGCTTTCTTTCTTGCAGTCTCTAAATATATGTGAAGGAAAATAAGCCTATAAATGATTGAGCCTCCATTGAATAAGTGACAGAGGAGGGTTTAGATAAATTATTGTTAAATAAATAATATACTCAGAGTTAATGTCCCTTACTTTCCTCTCATTATGAAAGTAACTAATAATTACTATAAAATATTATAGCTTGTTTATATATTTGGTGCATAAATTTATAATGGATGCATATATTAATGAACTCATAAAAAATAAACTATGATCATGGCATCCAGTCCCATCACTTCATAGCAAATAGAAGGGAAAAATGTGGAAGCAGTGACAGATTTGATTTTCTTGGGATCCAAAATCACTGCAGATGGTGACTGCAGTCATGAAATTAAAAGACACTTGCTCTTTGGAAGGAAAATTATGACAAATCTAGACAGTGTATTAAAAAGTAGAGACGTCACTTGCCAACAAAGTTCCATATAGTTAAAGCTATGTTTTTTCCAGTAGTCATTTATGGATGTGAGAATTGGACCATAGAAAAGCTTGGTCACCAAAGAATTGATGTTTTTGAACTGTAATGCTGGAGATTTTTGAGAGTTCCTTGAACAGCAAGGAGATCAAACCAGTAAATTCAAAAGGAAATCAACCCTGAATATTCATTGGAAGGACTGATGCTAAAGCTTCAATACTTTGACCACTTGATGCAAAGAGCTGACTCACTGGGAAATACACTGATATTGCAAAGGATTGAAGGCAAAAGAGAAGGAGGCAGCAAAAGATGAGTTGGTTAGACAGCACCACCAACTCAATGTACATGAATCTGAGCAAACTCCAGGAGATAGTGGAGGACGGAGGAGCTGGTGTATTAAGTCCATGAGGTTGCAGAGTCAGTCACGACTTAGTGACTGAACAACAACAAACATTAGTAAACTAGTTTTGTCATTCATTTTAAATCTCGTCTACCATGACATTAAATTAAGGAAATTTTGTTCTACCAAGTACTTGAATGACATGATAGCTCAAGTTTTTCAGAATAAATCCCTTAAGTAACAAGTTAATCTGGACACTCAGTTCTAACTAATCATCAAAAACCCACAAGTCCATGGAAATTTTCATTAATAACTTAAACTTCACTTTGGAAATAATGCTATCCTATCATCCCCCCATATTACTGGAAATTTTTACCAGTACCCATGCAGACACCAAATTCTGTAGGTGCTCAAGTAGCTTACACAGAGTGGGGTAGTACAGTCTGTTCTCCATACCTGCGCTTTGCTCATCCACAGATACAGAACTAAGGAATATGGAGGGTAGACTGTATTATGTAACATAAGATGTTTTAACAATATGCAGAAACTGATATTCCACAGATTTTCATGATGCTATTTCTGTTCATAAAATAAATTGTGCTTAAATATTTGGGCAACTTAATTAAAATAATGTAGTGTGTTATGGCATAAATAGGTGATTAACCACCAACTACTATTTATTATGTTCAGTATATCATATTTTTATAAGTGACATTTTAAGAAGATCTTGTATCTGCAAGAAAAAAAAGATCCCAAAGATAAAGTGAAATAAAAACATTCTAAGTTTACCTGTTGCTCACTTTATGATAGTGACTGGGTGAACAGATCTACAGGACTCTCTTGCTCCACATGGCTATTCAGGCATGAAGGCTGATAGAGGACCTGCTGCCTTCAACACATGGCTTGTGAAGATATCTTAGGGCTCCTGTTCCTTTCACTCCAGCAAGATGAAAGAAACGAGTCTATGAGAAGTATAACAAACAGAGTCTGGATGTCCAGGTTCTAACTCAGGCTGACATTCGATTGCCTAGAACTTAGTCAAATAGCCTCATTTAAGTAAAAGAGAAGTTGGGAATGTAGGGTGTCTGTGTAGCTAATAATAGGGAGAAATCATAGAATATACATTGTTGCCATCGGTCTCTTTCACACATACTTTCTGTGCATGATCCCATTTAATCATTTCAACAACTCTTTATATTTCTAATTTGTTAATGAAGTGAAATTTAGAAAGCTATATAACTTGATCAAGCCGTGCACAGATAGTGTCAAGATCAAGTCTTCCCAGTACAGGATATCTATGTTCTATGTCTTTTTAATATTATTCAGTATAATTACTGTTAATTGATTGTTTACACCTACATTATTTCTGTAACTAGGAATGAAATGTTTGATGGACTCTTTATATGAAGGATTTCTATTTCTGATTGTGAATATGCTATATTCTATTTCCAATGATATTATATCCTCCCAACTTTCAAATTCTTTTTCCGATACTTAATTTAGTTAAAAGTCAGATTTTGCTCCCTTTCTCAACATAATTTATGCTTTTCTTTCTGTGGGAATATTTCCCTCATTTTCTCAAGCATAATCCTTGGTTTTAAGCTGTGATGTAACAAAAGACAAGCAGGCTTTTATTTCAGAGAGACTCAGCAGAGGCCACTGGACAAAACTTTGTCTTTATCCAGTGATCCTTTCATTTATTCTGTCTACAATTGCTTCTAGAGACTACTATGCATCAGCCAGTTTTGTTATATAGGAGATAGAATAGTTCACAAAGCAAGTAATGCACTTGCCTTCAGTGAATAATCTTCTATTACAGTAGAGAATTCAGATGATAAACAAATAAAAAGTTAGATTACATAATATATTGTCATTAAAAAAGATTTATTAAAGCATAAAATATTTTTACCAAAAACTATACAATTTCAGCTAAGGTCATGACTACAGTCTTTTATCAAAATTTGACATTTGAGCATGAATCTGAATGAAATATAGATAATAAGAACTACTATGTTTACTACTATTTTAAACAGAATTTTATTAAGTGGCCAGTAAGCAATTGTGGAGTTTGGATGAGTTATGGGATAAATTACAAAATGGAGAAACTTTAGAAAACAGATCTTCAGTGAGTGGCAGCTTCACATAATGGAAAGGTTAATGAAGTTTGTTGACGTAGAAGCATATGTTGTTTGCTGTATTTCTAAATTGATGCAAAGTGAAACAAGTAAACTTGTCTGTGATTAAATTTTACCTATGGCTCAATTATGATATCGGATATTGCTTCCTATTCATGAATATTCATAACTGAACAAATAATAGAGAATTTGATTACTTATGACATAGATAAACTCAGGTATACATATTTTTATATCACCAAAAGAAAGACATTTTCATAGATAGTTTTCTCCATAAATTGCAATTTCATAAAAATATTTTATAATTATTATTTGTTGACTTCTTACATTGTAGATCATCAATATAACAAAAGAGTAGATTTATTAAACAAATGTATCATGGCCATAATATTATAAAATGATATTTTTAATATTATAAAATGGGAAGTGCATGCTAAGTCACTTCAGTCATGTCCAACTCTTTGCAACACTATGGACTGTAGATCACCAGACTCCTTTGTCTATGGGATTCTCCAGGAAGGAGTACTGGAGTGGGTTGCTATGCCCTCCACAGGGAATCTTCCTGGAGATGGTTTCTTTACCACTCACTAGTGCCATCTGGGAAGCCCAGACTTTATAGGGTTTGTATTTGACTATCTCCTCAGAAAAATTTGTAGAATTAAACCTTTATTTATTAAAAGAAAGGATTCCTGATTTCTACTCATGGGAGTTAAGCAAATCAGGTGAGAAGTACCAGGGATCAAGAAGATCAACTGATTTTATGTTAGATCAGTTTTATGTGGGAATAATTCAAGGTTAGTGTGGCAGAAACAATATAAACCTTTTTTGTTTGTTTGTTATGAGAGTAGCATTTAAGAGCATCAGACAGAACATAAATGGCAAGACACAAAAAATTAGAGATGTTTCAAAATGATATCTGAAGGGAATTTAGAGTCATAAACAAAAACTGCCAAGTATTCTATTTTATCAGTGGTTACTGGCAATCACAGATAGAAGTATCAATGGAAATAAAATCCAAGAGATTTTATATTTTCTATAAGTGATAATTTTGAACATCTGGCAGTTTACAGTATAGAGTAGGCATCCGCATGTCTTTGTCAAAATGGACTGAATTGCCTTATCAATATCTACTATTGGCATTGTTATTCCTAAGTACCTAGAAAGCAAAGTAAATAATTTTTGAAAACCCCAAGTTACAAATAGAAAAAAATAGTGAATGTGTGAAGTTGTGACTGAAGCAGATTTCTAGATATTTCAAGATAAGAAAGAAACTTACTCTTTTCAGTGTTCTTTAGTTCAGTTGAAGGCATATATAAAATGCAGGCATTTTTATCATTAATGTTGAAAACTTAAAACATACGCAAAAGAAGAGAGTACATAGTTAGTGGATTCAGCACCATTTTCAAGATAATCAACTTTTGTCCCACATATTTTCATCTTCTTCCCTACTTGTAAATTTATTTTTTATACAGGATCATTTATTTAAAGTCAATCCTTTACATTATGACTTTTTACAAAAAATATTTTATTATGAATCTCTAAACATTGTAGGTTTTTAAAACTAATAAATTGTTTCATTATTATCACACTCAAGAAAATTTGCAACATTTTCTTGATGTCATCTACTATCCAAACTACACTTGATTTGCCTCAAAATTGTATTTTCTTAATCCATTGGTTAAATCAGGATCCACATATGCCACATGTTGCAATGATATGTTATAAGTCTCTTGAAAACTATAACTACTTCATTTTGCTTTTCAATACAGTTATTTATATATATATTTTTTTCTTTTTGAGAAACCGAGTCACTTGTCCTACAGAATATCCCTCACTTTATATTTGACTGATGCCTTCTTTCTGGTGACATAGTTAATAAGCATGTTAGGCCCTATAGGCTAACTATGACTTTGTAGCATGAAACAATAATGAAAAACATTTGAATGAGTAGGACTTTGTTCCAATAAATGGTTTTATGAAAATTGATGCTTGAATTTTATATAATTCTCATATGCCACAGAATATTATTATTCTTTTCATATTTTTCAATTGTTAAAATTTAAAATTCTCACTTTAGCTTGCATATTATACAGAGCAATGTATTGGGGAGCCATTTTGGCTGTTGCTGCTACTTCTCAGCCATGTCCAACTTTTTGACCCCATGGACTGTAGCCCTCCAGGTTCTTCTGTTCATAGATTTTCCAGGAATACTGGAATGTGTAGCCATCTCCTCCTCCAGAGGATCTTCCTGACATAGGGACTGAAACTAGGTCTCCTTCGTTGCAGTCAGATTCTTTACAGCTGAGTCATTATTTTGGTTACTTTTTTTTTTTTAACACACACACGCACACACACACACACACACACACACACACACACATATATTTAAATATTCTTTTCCATTATGATTAATAACAGGAGACTGGACATAATTACCTGTGCTGTATGTAGGACTTTATTGTTTATCCATTTTTTAAAAATTTATTTTAATTGGAGGCTAGTTACTTTACAATATTGTGGTGTTTTTTTCCATTTATTGACATGAATCAGCCATGGATGTACATGTGTACCCCCATCCCAAACCCACTTCCCACCTCCCACTTCCCACCTCCTCATCCCATCCCTCTGGGTCGTCCCAGTGCACCGGCTTTGAGTGCCTGTTTCATGCATCAAACTTGAACTGGTCATCTACTTCATATATGGCAATATATATATATTTCAATGCTATTCTCTCAAATCATCCCTCCCTAGGCTTCTCCCACGGAGTGCAAAAGTCTGTTCTTTACATCTGTGTCTCTTTGGCAGTCTTGCACATAGGGTCCTCATGACCATCTTTATAACACGCATTAATAAACTGTATTGGTATTTTTTCTTTCTGACTTACTTCACTCTGTATAATAGGTTCCAGTTTCATCCAACTCTTTAGAATTGACTCAAATGTGTTCCTTTTAATAGCTGAGTAATATTCTATTGTGTATATGTACCACAGCTTCTTATCCATTCATCTGCCAAAGGACATCTAGGTTGCTTCCATGTCCTAGGTATCACTGTTGTAATGAACATTGGGGTACAAGGGTCTCTTTCATTTCTGGTTTTCTTGGTGTGTATGTCCAGCAGTGGGATTGCTGGGTCATATGGGAGTTCTATTTCCAGGTTTTTAAGAAATCTCCACACTGTTCTCCATAGTGCCTGTACTAGTTTGCATTCCCAACAGTGAAAGAAGGTTCCCTTTTCTCCACAACCTCTCCAGCATTTGTTGTTTGTAGGCTTTTTGATGGCAGCCATTCTAACCAATGTGAGATGGTACCTCATTGTGGTTTTGATTTGCATTTCTCTGATAATGAGTGATGTTGAACATCTTTTCTTATTTTTTAGTCATCTGTATGTCTTCTTTGAAGCAATGTCTGTTTAGTTCTTTAGCCCATTTTTTGATTAGGCTGTTTATTTTTCTGGTATTGAGCTTCATGAGCTGCTTGTATATTTTGGAGGTTCATTCTTTGACAGCTATTTTATTTAGTATTATTTTCTCCCATTCTGAAGGCTGCCTTTTCACCTTGCTTACAGTGTCCTTCATTGTGCAAAAGCTTTTACATTTCATTAGGTCCCATTTGTTTATTTTTGCTTTTATTTCCATAACTCTGGGAGCTGGGTCATAGAGGATCTTGCTGTGATTTATGTCAGAGAGTGTTCTACCTAAGTTTTCCTCTAGGAGTTTTATAGTTTCTGGTCTTACATTTATATCTTTAATCCATTTTGAGTTTATTTTTGTGTATGTTGTTAGAAAGTGTTCTAGTTTCATTCTTTTATAGGTGGTAGACCAGTTTTCCCAGCACCACTTGTTAAAGAGATTGTTTTTCCCATTGTATATTTTTTTCTTCTTTGTCAAAGATAAGGAGTCCATAGATCCATGGATTATTCTCTGGGCTTTCTGTTTTGCTCCATTGATCTATATTTCTGTCTCTGTGCCTGGATTATAGTGTCTTGATGACTGTGGCTTTGTAGTGTAGTCCAAGGTCAGGCAGGATGATTCCTCCAGTTCCATTCTTCTTTCTCAAGATTGCTTTGGCTGTTTGGGTTTTTTGTGTTTCCATACAAACTGTGAAATTATTTGTTCTAGCTCTCTGAAAAATCCCATTGGTAGCTTGATAGGGAATGCATTGAATCTATAGATTGCTTTGGGCAGTATACTCATTTTCACTATATTGATTCTTCTGATCCATGACCATGGAATATTTCTCCATTTATTTGCATCATCTTTGATTTCTTTTATGAATGTTTTATACTTTTCTATATATAGGTTTTTTTGTTTCTTTAGATAAATTTATTCCTAAGTATTTTATTTTTTTCACTGCAATGGTAAATGGGATTGTTTCCATGATTTCTCTTTCTGTTTTCTCATTGTTAGTGTACAGGAATGCAAGGTATTTCTGTGTATTAATTTTATATCCTGCAACTTTACTTTATTCCTTGATAAGCTCTAGTAATTTTCTGGTGGTGTCTTTAGGGTTTTCTATGTAGAGGATCATGACATATGCAAGCAATGTCATGAATTTTACTTCTTTTCCAGTCTGGATACCTTTTATTTCTTTTTCTTCTCTGATTGCTGTGCCTGAAACTTCCAAAACAATGTTGAATAATAATGGTGAGATTTTTGATCATTATTCTGAATTCTTTTTCAGGTAGACTCCCTATCTCCTACTCTTTAGTTTGGTGGGTATTTATCATGTTCCTTTACCTGTTGAATATTTCTCTGCCTTTTCATTTCATTTAGATTGCTCTGTTTGGGTGCCCTTTCTGTAGGCTGGAAGTTCGTGGTTCCTCTTTATTGTAGAGTCTGCTCCCTGTGGGTAGGGTTGGACTAGTAGCTTGTCAAACTTTCCTGGTTAGTGGAGCTTGAGTCTGTGTTCTGGTGGGTGGAGATGGATCTCTTCTCTCTGGAGTGCAATGAAATGTGCAGTAGGAAATTTGTGGTGTCTATGGGTTTGGCATGGCATTGGGCAGCTTGTCTATGCTCAGGGCTGTGTACCTGCTTTGCTGGAGAATTAGCATGGTATGGCTTGTGCTAGAACTTGTTAACTCTTGAATGGAGCTTGATTCCAGTGTAAGTATGGAGATTTTGGGGTGAGCTCTTGTCTATTAATGTCCCCTGGAGTCAGGAGATCTTTAATGTTCTCAAGTTTTTTGTTTGTTTTTTTTTAATTGGTTTTGCCATACAATGACATGAAATTGCCATGGGTTTAAATATGTCCCCCCTCCAGAACCCCCCTCTCTCCTCCCTCCTGATTCCCTCCCCCTGGGACATCTCGGTGCACCAGCCCCGAGCATCAATCCTGGGCTGGCGATTGATTTCACATATGATAATTAACATGTTTCAATGCCATTCTCCCATATCATCATACCCTTGCCCTCTTCCACAGAGTCCACGACTCTGTTCTATACATCTGCATTCCTTTTGCTGTCTCACATGCAGGGTTCTCGTTACCGTCTTTCTAAATTCCATATATATGCGTTACTATACTGTATTGTTGTTTTTCCTTCTGGCTTACTTCACTCTGGATAATAGGCTCCAGTTCCGTCCACCTGAGTAGAACTGATTCAAATGAATCTTTTTTTAATGCTGAGTAATATTCCATTGTGTATATGTACCACGGCTTTCTTAACCATTCGTCAGTTGACGGGTATCTAGGTTGCTTCCATTTCCTGGCTATTGTAAACAATGCGGCGATGAACATTGGGGTACACGTGTCTCTTTCAATTCTGGTTTCCTCAGTGTGTATGCCCAGCAGTGGGATTGCTGGGTTATATGGCAGATCTATTTGCAGTTTTTTAAGGAATCTCCACACTGTTCTCCATAGTGGCTGTACTAGTTTGCATTCCCACCAACAGTGTAAGAGGGTTCCCTTTTCTCCACATCCTCTCCAGCATTTATTGCTTGTAGATTTTTGGATTGCAGCCATTCTGACTGGTGTAAAGTGATACCTCATTGTGGTTTTGATTTGCATTTCTCTGATAATGAGTGATGTTGAGCATCTTTTCATGTGTTTGTTAGCCATTGTTATGTCTTCTTCGGAGAAATGTCTGTTAAGTTCTTTGGCCCACTTTTTGATTGGGTCATTTATTTTCCTAGAATGGAGCTGCAGGAGTTGCTTTTATATTTTTGAGATTAATTGTTTGTCCATTGCTTCATTTGATAATATGTAATGCAATTCTGAAGAATGTCTTTTCACCTTGCTTATAGTTTCCTTTGTTGTGCAGAAGCTTTTAATTTTAATTAGGTCCCATTTGTTTATTCGTGCTTTTATTTCCAATAATCTGGGAGGTGGGTCATAGAGGATCCCGCTTTGGGTTATGTCAGAGAGTGTTTTGCCTATGTTATCCTCTAGGAGTTTTATAGTTTCTGGTCTTATGCTTAGATCTTTGATCCATTTTGAGTTTATTTTTGTGTATAGTGTTAGAAAGTGTTCTAGTTTCATTATTTTACAAGTGGCTGTCCAGTTTTCCCAGCACCACTTGTTAAAGAGGTTGTCTTTTCTCCATTGTATATTCTTGCCTCCTTTGTCAAAGATAAGGTGTCCATAGATGCGTGGATTTATCTCTGGGCTTTCTATTCTGTTCCATTGATCTATATTTCTGTCTTTGTGCCAGTACCATACTGTCTTGATGACTGTGGATTTGTAGTATAGCCTAAAGTCAGGTAGGTTGATTCCTCCAGTTCCATTTTTCTTTCTCAAGATTGATTTGGATATACGAGGTTTTTTGTATTTCCATACAAATTGTAAAATTATTTGATCTAATTCTCTGAAAAAGACCTCTGGTATCTTGATAGGAATTGCATTGAATCTATAGATTGCTTTGGGTAGTATACTCATTTTCACTATATTGATTCTTCCAATCCATGAACACGGTATGTTTCTCCATCTATTTGTGTCCTCTTTGATTTCTTTCATCAGTGTTTTATAGTTTTCTATATACAAGTCTTTTGTTTCTTTAGGTAGAAATATTCCTAAGTATTTTATTCTTTTTGTTTTGATGGTGAATGGAATTGTTTCCTTAATTTCTCTTTCTGTTTTCTCATTGTTAGTGTATAGGAATGCCAGGGATTTCTGTGTGTTGTTTTTGTATCCTGACACTTTGCTATATTCACTAATTAGCTCTAGTAATTTTCTGGTAGAGTCTTTAGGGTTTTCTATGTAGAGGATCATGTCATCTGCAAACAGAGAGACTTTTACTACTTCTTTTCCAATCTGGATCCCTTTAATTTCTCATCAAGAAACAAAGGGAGAAGAACCAAATCAACAGAATTAAAAATGAAAACAGAGAGATCCCAACAGAAAACACAGGAATACAAAGATCATAAGAGACTATTATCAGCAACTATATGCAAATAAACTGGACAACTTGGATGAAATGGACAAATTCCTAGAAAAGTACAACTTTCCAAGACTAAACCAGGAAGAGATAGATAATATTAATAGACCCATCACAAACACGGAAATTGAAACCGTAATCAGAAATCTTCTAAAAAACAAAAGCCCACGACCAGATGGCTTCACAGCTGAATTCTACCAAAAATTTAGAGAAGAGCTAACACCTGTTCTACTCAAACTCTTCTTCCAGAAAATTGCAGAGGAAGGTAAACTTCCAAACTCATTCTACGAGGCCACCATCACCCTAATTCCAAAACCCGACAAAGATGCCACAAAAAAAGAAAACTACAGGCCAATATCACTGATGAAAATAGATGCAAAAATCCTTAACAAAATTCTAGGAAATAGAATCCAACAACACATTAAAAAGATCATACATCATGATCAAGTAGGCTTTATCCCAGGGATGCAAAGATTCTTCAGTATTCACAAATCAGTCAATGTAATACACCACATTAACAAATTGAAAAATAAAAATCACATGATTATCTCAATAGATGCAGAGAAAGCCTTTGACAGATTTCAACATCCATTTATGATAAAAACCCTCCAAAAAGCAGGAGTAGAAGGAACATACCTCAACATAATAAAAGCTATATATGACAAACCCACAGCAAACATTATCCTCAGTGGTGAAAAACTGAAAGTATTTCCCCTGAAGTCAGGAACAAGACAAGGGTGCCCACTCTCACCACTACTATTCAACATAGTTTTGGGTCTTGGCCACAGCAATCAGAGCAGATAACCTCTATATTTTTAATCTTTGCTTTTTGGTATTTGTTATCAATTTTGTACCATTAAGAATCTAATATTCAGTGCCCATTTTTACTTAGAAGTGTGATTACTGGCTTTATTGCTCTCTCCCCTTTTGACTCCCCTTTTTCTCCTGCAGGTCACCTCTATCTCCTCCCTCCTCCTCCTCTTCTCTGCTTAACTCTGTGAATCTCTTTGGGTGTTCTGGTCTCTGGAAAACACTTAGGGAACTTATTACTGGCTAGATTTGATCTCTCCTTTTGACTCCCCGTAGATATTTTGTGCAAATGGAGACTAAAAGAAAGCAGGAGTAGCAATACTCATAAAAAATAAAATAGACTTTGAAATAAAGGCCATGAAAAGACAAAAAAGGACACTACATAATGATCAAAGGATCAATCCAAGAAGAAGATATAACAATTATAAATATATATATACACCCAACGTAGGAGCACCGCAGTATGTAAGGCAAATGCTAATAAGTATCAAAAGGGAAATTAACAGTAACACAGTAATAGTTTGAGATTGCATTGCCCTACTCACAACTGTGGATAGATCAACTAAACAGAAAATTAGCAAGGAAACACAAACTTTAAATTATACAATGGACCAGTTAGACCTAATTGGTATCTATAGGACATTTCATCCCATAATAGTGAATTTCACCTTTTTCTCAAGTGCACATGGAACCTTCTCCAAGATAGATCACATCCTGGGCCACAAATCTAGCCTTGGTAAATTAAAAAAAAAATTGAAATCATTTCAGGCATCTACCTGATCACAATGTGGTAAGACTAGATGTCAACTGCAGGAAAAAAACTATTAAAAATGCAAACATACAGAGGCTAAACAACATACTTCTGAATTACCAACAAATCACAGAAGAAATCAAAACAGAAATCAAAATATGCATAGAAATGAATGAAAATGAAAATTCAAAAACTCAAAACCTATAGGGTTCAGTAAAATCAGTGCTAATGGGGAGGTTCTTAGCAGTACAAGCTTACTTCAAGAAACAAAAAAATCAAATAACCTAACTCTACACCTAAACCAACTAGAAAAAGAAGAAATGAAGAATCCCTGGATTAGTAGAAGGAAAGAAATCATAAAAATTATGGCAGAAATAAGTGAAAAAGAAAGAAAGGAGACTATAGCAAAAATCAACAAAACTAAAAGTCTGCTCTTTGAGAAGATAAATAAAATAGACAAACCATTAGCTAGACTCATCAAGCGAAAAAGGGAGAAGAATAAAAGCAATAAAATTAGAAATGAAAATGGAGAAATCACAACAGACAACACTGAAATACAAAAGATCATAAGAGACTCCTGTTAACAACAATATGCCAATAAAATGGACAACTTGGAAGAAATTAACAAATTCTTAGAAAAGTATAATTTTCCGAAACTGAACCAGGAAGAAATAGAAAAATCTTAACAGACCCATCACAAGCACAGAAATTGAAACTGTAATCAGAAATCTTCCAGCAAATAAAAGATGGCTCCACAGGTGAATTCTACCAAAAATTTAGAGAAGAGCAAACACCTATCCTACTCCAACTCTAACAGAAAATTGCAGAGAAAGGTAAACTTCCAAATTCATTCTATGAGGCCACCATCACCCTAATACCAAACTAGACAAAGATGCCACAAAAAAGAAAACTACAGGCCAATATCAATGATAAACATAGATGAAAAAATCTTTAACAAAATTATCGCAAACAGAATCCAACAACATATTCAAAAAATCATACATCATGACCAAGTGGGCTTTATCCCAGCAATGAAAGGATTCTTCAATATTTGCCAATAAATCAATGTGATACCCCACATTAACAAATTGAAAGATAAAAACCATATGATTATCTCAATAGATGCAGAGAAAGCCTTTGACAGAATTCAACATCCATTTATGATAAAAACCCTCCAGAAAGCAGGCATAGAAGGAACATACCTCAACATAATAAAAGCCATATGTGATAAACCCACAACAAACATTATCCTCAATTGAAAAATTGAGGTGATAAAAAAATTGAGGTGAGAAATTGAAATTATTTCCCCTAAAGTCAGGAACAAGACAAGGCTGCCCACTCTCATCACTACTATTCTACATAGTTTTGGAAGTTTTAGCCACAGCAATCAGAGAAGAAAAAGAAATAAAGGGATCCAGATTGGAAAAGAAGAAGTAAAACTCTCACTGTTTGCAGATGACATCATCCTCTACATAAAAAACCTTAAAAGACACCACCAGAGCTAATCAATGAATATAGTAAAGTTGCAGGATATAAAATTAGCATACAGAAATCCCTTGCATTCCTATACACTAACAATGAGAAAACAGAAAGAGAAATTAAGGAAACAATTCCATTCACTATTGCAGCAAAAAGAATAAAATGCTTAGGAATAAATTTATCTAAAGAAACAAAAGACCTATATGTAGAAAACTATAAAACTCTGATGAAGAAATCAAAGAGGACACAATTAGATGGAGAAATATACCATGTTCATGGACTGGAAGAATCAATATAGTGAAATGAATATACTACACAAAGCAATCTATAGAGTCAATGCATTACCTATCAAGCTACCAAAGGTATTTTTCAGAGAACTAGAACAAATAATTTCACAATTTGTATGGAAATACAAAAACCTCGAATAGCCAAAGCAATCTTGATAAAGAAGAATGGAACTGGAGGAAACAACCTGCCTGACTTCAGACTATACTATCAAGGAACAGTCATCAAGACAGTGTGGTACTGGCACAAAGACAGAAATATAGATCAATAGAACAAAGCAGAAAGTCCAGAGATGAATCCATGAACCTATGGACTCCTTATCTTTGACAAAGGAGGCAAGAATATACAGTGGAGAAAAGACAATCTCTTTTACAAGTGGTGCTGGAAAAATTGGTCAACCACTTGTAAAAGAGTGAATCTAGAACACTTTCTAACACCATACAAAAAAATGAACTCAAAATGGATTAAAGATCTAAATGTAAGACCAGAAACTATAGAACTCTTAGAGGAAACATAGGCAAAACACTCTCTGACATAAATCACAGCAAGATCCTCTATGACCCAGCTCCCAGAGTAATGGAAATAAAAGCAAAAATAAACAAATGGGGCCTAATTAAACTTAAAAGCTTTTGCACAGCAAAGGAAACTATAAGCAAGGTGAAAAGACAGCCTTGAGAATGGGAGAAAATAATAGCAAACGAAGCAACTGACAAAGAATTACTCTCAAAAATATATGTCGCTCCTGCAGCTCAATTCTAGAAAAATAAAAGACCCAATTAAAAAATTGGCCAAATAACTAAACAGACATTTATCCAAAGAAGACATACAAATGGCTAACAAACACATGAAAAGATGCTCAATATCACTCATTATTAGAGAAATGCAAATCAAAACCACAATGCGGTACCATCTCATGCTGGTCAGAATGGCTGTTATCAAAAATCTACAAACAGTAAATGCTGGAGAAGGTGTGGAGAAAAGACAACCATCTCACACTGTTGGTTGGAATGCAAACTAGTAGAGCCACTATGGAAAACAATGTGGAGATTCCTTAAAGAACTGGAAATAGATCTGTCATAGGACCCTGCAATCCCACTGCTGGGCACACACACTGAGGAAACCGGAATTGAAAGAGACACGTGTGCCCCAGTGTTCACCAAAGCACTGTTTACAATAGCTAGGACATGGAAGGAACCTAGATGTCCAACAGCAGATGAATGGATAAGAAAGCCATGGTACCTATACATAATGGAATATTACTCTCTTATAAAGAAGAACACATTTGAATCAGTTCTAACGAGGTGGATGAAACTGGAGCCTATTATACAGAGTGAAGTAAGTCAGAAAAAAAAACACCAATACAGTATATTAACACATATATATGGAGTTTAGAAAGATGGTAACAATGACCCTATATGCGAGACAGCTAAAGAGACACAGATGTAAAGAACAGACTTTTGGACTCTGTGGGAGAACATGAGGGTGGGATGATTTGAGAGAATAGCATTGAAACATGTATATTGCCATATGTGAAATTGATCATCAGTCTAGGTTTGATGCATGAGACAGGGTGCTCAGGGCCAGTGCACTGGGATGACCCTGAGAGATGGGATGGGGAGGGAGGTGGGAGGGGGGGTTTAGGATGAAGAACCCATGTACACCCATGGCTGATTCATGTCAATGTATGGCAAAAACCACTAAAATATTTTAAAGTATTTAGCCTCCAAATGAAAATAAAGACTTCAACACAGGAAGTTTTGAGGGAAACATAGTTCAGCCAATAGTAGCACCATAAGGAAAAACAAAGCAGGGTGATAGGATGTCAGTAGATGGGGCACTGTTGTAGACAAAGTGGTCAGGGAAAACATTTCTGAAGAAGTTAAATTTGAATGCACATTTACTTTAAACATTTTTTGTTATTGGAGTATAGTTTATTTACAGTGTTGTGTTAGTTTTAGGTAAACAGCAAAAGTGAATCAGTTATATGTATACACGTGTGCATGTGGGCCAATTTGCTTTAGTTGTGTCCAACTCTTGTGACCCTGTGGACTGTAGCCCACCAGTCTCTGTGGAATTCTCCAGGCAAGAATAATGGAGTAGATTGCCATGCCCTTCTCCAGTTACATATACATATATCCTTGTTTTTCAGATTCTTTTCCCATGTAGGTCATTATAGAGTGTTGAGTAGAGTTCCTTGTGCTATACAGTAGGTTCTTATTACTTATCTATTTTGCATATGGTAGTGTGTATCTGTTAATCCCAGTCTCCTAATTCATCCCTTCCCCCATTCCCCACTGCTAACCATAAGTTTATTTTCTACATCTGTGACTATTTCTGTTTTGTAAAAAAGTTCATTTGTACCATTTTTTAGATTTCCCATAGAAACAATATCTTATGATATTTGTCTTTCTCTTTCTGACAAGTTTTCTTTTAAAGAATGATAAGTATCCTGAGAGATGATACCTTTTGAGATATTCTAGATATAAGGAAGGACTTGGGCTTGGAAATATATGAGAAGAAAGTTGAGGAATTTGATCTAGGGGCATTCAGAAGAGAGGCTTTTGGAATATTTTTGGTAGCAACACAAATTAAAGTCCTAAGCGTGCACTTAGCATGACATTAGGATTGTAGGATTAACCTTGAGCTGATGAAGTTGAGAGAGCCTCTTATGAAGGTTACAAGAAATAGAAAGAACAATGAACAGTGTCTCTTGGGAAGAAAACTTTAAGCTTGGTATGTACAGGAAACAAGAACTGAACAAACTGGAGGCCAGGGATAGTAGAGGAAACTATTATGAGGGTCCTGGTGTTGGTCATAAAGATCTGCTTTCAATAACAGTTGGATGAAGAAAAATTCAAAATTAGAGATGATTTCAAAAAAAGAATTGACTGAGTCACAATTGACATACAAACCTCATAGTTACGTGAAAGAAGTCACACTCATTAAACTCCAGGAAATGGTAACCTAGCATCGAGTGAGGCCCATGTCTGTAATTCATCTGTTGCCACAATTAAAATGCAGAAAATGCAGCCACACTTGGATTGGAGATGCTGAATAGGTCTCCAGTCTCAAGGGATATCAGTTTCCCAGCCATGCTAATGATTGGAATTTTCAGTGTTGCTTTGTCTCTCAGGCACATCCACACTAGACCATTAGTTATGGACTGATTTGTGTCCCCTCCACAAAATCCCCATGTCCAAGTCCTAACCTCCAATATCAGAATACCACTATATTTGGAGATAAAGCATTTAAATGGATCATGAACATAAAATTAGGCAGTGGGTGGGCCCTGGTCCAATGGGATTGGTGTCCTGTAGAAGAAATTAGGGCACAGACACACACAGAGGGAACACCATGTGAAGACAAGGGGAAAAGACAGCTATCTACAAGCCAAGGAGAGAGGCCTCAAATGAAACCAACCCTGCTGACACCTCAGTCTTTGACTTCCAGCCTCCAGAACTGGGAGACAATAAATGTCTATTGTTTAAACAACCCAAAGAGGATGGCCAGCTTCCTTGGAGGATATAAAATATCCCACAGGATTAGAAGAACAGATAAATGAGCCAAGGATGGCTAAAGGACTTGTCGTTGTTTTCAATATTTATCTATTTATTTATTTGGCTGCAACTGGTCTTTGTTATGGCATGTGGGCTCTTAGTTGTGGCATGTGAGATCTAGTTCCCTGACGAGAGATTGAACTCAGGCCTCCTGTATCAGGAGCAGGTAGTTTTGGCCACTGGACCACCAAAGAAGTCCCTAATGAGTTTTACAATTGGCCTTTGTGAGCCTTTATTCCATGAACTGTCAGTGTCCATGTCTTTCTATTCCACATCTCAAAAATCAGGAAAGAGAAGGATCCGAATGGCCCATTGTGAGATGAAGGTCTACTCAGCCTAACATGGATGATCAAGAGATGGCCCCTTAAGGACAAAATGGTCATGTGATGTCCATCAACGTTTCTTCCTCTTGATCTCAGGGAGCAAGGAGTCAGCGTAAGTGGGACCACCACCTCAATCATGGTTCAGTGCTCTGGATAAAGGTAACTCTTTAGTGGTTGATATAGAACCAACCATTATATAGTTAGCACTGTATATGTTTTTCTTTTTGTAAGTCACAAGCAGCAAATAGAATGATCTTTTTATGGATTTGTGGACACAGCTGGGTCAGGAGAGGATGGGATGTATTGAGACAGTAGCATTGAAATATATAGTACTGTATGTAGAATAGTAGTATAAACCTACTGTATAGCACAGGGAGCTTTGCTAGGTACTCTGTGATGGCTTAGAGGGGTGGGATGTGGGGTGGGTGCGAGGGAGGATGGAGGGAGAGGGAGTATATGTATACCACATAGCTGATTCACCTCGTTGTGTGTGGTTGTTGGCAAAAACAAACACAACATTGTAAAGCAATTATCCTCTGATTTTTTTTTAAAAGATGGTTCTCTTAAAAAAATGTTGCATTGACTGAAATTACCATATGGTATTGTTCCATTCATTGGTTGTTGGGGATTTGGTTTGTTTACATTTTTTGGATATTCTGTACAAGGCTTCTATAAATTTTGGGTCAGTTCGGTTGCTCAGTTGTGTCCAACTCTTTGAAACCCCATAAGCTGCATCATGACAGGCTTCCTTATTCATCAGCAACTTGTGGAGCTTACTCAAACTCATGTCCATTGAGTCAGTGATGCCATCCAACCATCTCATCATCTGTCATCCCTTTGTCCTCCAGCCTTCAATCTTTCCCAGCATCAGTCTTTTCTAATGAGTCAGTTCTTCACATCAGGTAGCCAAAATATTGGAGCTTCAGCTTCAGCATCAGTCCTTCCAATGGATATTTAAGACTTATTTCATTTAGGATTGACTGGTTGGATCTCATTGCAGTCAAAGGGACTCTCAAGCATCTACTTCAACACCACAGTTAAAAGCATTGATTTTTTGGTTCTCAGATTTTTTTATGGTCTAGCTCTCACATCCACGCATGACTACTTGAAAAACATAGCTTTGACTAGATGGACGTTTATTGGAAAAGTAGTGTCTCTGCTTTTTAATATGCTGCCTTCGTTTGTCATAGGGTGTCTTCCAAGGAGCATGTGTCTTTTAATTTCATGGCTACAGTCACAAAATGCAGTCATTTTGGAGCCCAAGAAAATAAAGTTTGTCCCTGTTTTCACATCTATTTTCCGTGAAGTGATGGAACTGGATGCCATGATCTTTGTCTTTTGAATGGTGTGTTTTAAACCAGTTTTTACACTCTCCTCTTTCACTTTCATTAGGAGGCTCTTCAGTTCCTCTTAGTTTTATGCCATAAGGGTTTTGTCATCTGTATATCGGAGGCTATTGGTATTTCTCCTGGCAATCTTGATTCTGGCTTGTGTATCATCCATTCCAGCATTTTGCATGAGGTACTCTGCATATTGAATAAACAGGACGACAATAGACAATATACCAGCCTTGACGTACTCCTTTCCCAATTTGGAGCCAGGCCATTATTCCACGTCCGGTTCTAACTGTTGCTTCTTGACCTGCATACAGATTTCTCAGGAGGCAGGTCAGGTGCTCAGGTATTCCCATCTCTTTCAGAATTTTCCAGTTTGTTGTGATCCACAGTCAGAGGCTTTGGTATAGTTAGTAAAGCAAAAGTAGATGTTTTCCTGGAACTCTCTTGCTTTTTCAGTAATCCAATGGAAGCTGGAAATTGGATCTCTGGTTCCTCTACCATTTCTAAATCCAGTTTGGACATCTGGAAGTTCTTGATTCACTTACTGCTGAAACCTCACATGGAGAATTTTGAGCATTACTTTGCTAGTGTGTGTGATGGGTTCAATTGTGTGGTAATTTGAGCATTATTTGGCATTGCCTTTCTTTGAGATTGGAATGAAAACTGACCTTTTCCGGTCCTGTGCCACTGCTGAGGTTTCCAAATTTGCAGACATATTGAATGCAGCACTTTAACAAAGTTTTTGTCAACTTTGTATACATATGCTGTATTTCTCCAGTGTATTTCTAAAGAGAAATTGTGAAATCATATAGCTATTCTATGTTTAATATTTTGAGAAACTTGCATATTTTTCAAAAGTGACTTTTCCATTTTGCATCCCTAGTATTCAGATTTGAGCGTTCTAATTTCTCATATTGTTCACCATTACATATTGTCATCTGTCATTTTAGTCTTGGCCATCTTAATAAATATGAAATTATATAACATTATTTTATAACTGTTTTGTTTTCATATATCAATTAGTAACAAATGCCCTCAAATTATCACTAAGGATCATTTAAACCATGCTGGAAGAGCCATTATGTGTACTGGACTTGCCAATTGCTTAGAACTACAACCACTGGTTTGAATAATTTATTCATTCATTGATTGATGGACATTTGGATAAAAAAAGAAAAGAACAATAGAAAAAAAAGATATACTAGCATAAGAGGGTACTGAGTCTAACTTTAAATGACATTGACTGATTTTAATGTCCCAGAAAAATAGTTTTTATTTTAGAATACTATACTCAAAACAGCTATCAAACAAATTGGAAAACAAACTAAAGACATTCAAATTATCACCCTTGGTTTTACAAATATATATTTATTTTCCCCAAAAGTGATGTAATGGAACATTTATTACATGCCATATAGGGTTGAGAAAAGGGGGCAGGAATAACAAAGATGCTGGAAGCTTCCTGATAGCAAGAACTATGTTCACCACCATTTCCTATATGTGTTCCCATATTATAGGACCAGTTTGGTGCAGAATCTGAATAAAGATTATCTACGTAGAAAAAAATCTCCTTAGAAAAAGTTCAGCATCGTAATACATTCTCTTCTTTACTATATCATCAGCCTCTTGTTGCCACAGCATAGTATTATCTGAATTAAAATTCTCCAATTCCCCCAGCCAAGTGTTACATCTATGAGAGCTAATAAATATGAATATGGAATTTTCATAAACTATTGAAGTCTGAATCAAGAATGGTTTTGTGACTTGTATTCAAAGATAGTTTTTCAAATCTTGATCAAATATAATTAGCTTTTCATATTATTATTTGCTTTCTTAAACATAAAAGGACATGTAATTATCAAAAAACAAGTTATTCAAAATGTCTTACTATTATGCTTTTTTTTACAAATCGGTGGATTATACAGTTGACTGTTTTGGATATATACTCTTAATTACTTGCACACATATATTCACAGGGAGAAACTCACAGAACATTCGATATAAGATAGAATTTTAAATATTTAATTTCAGAATATACATTTATTTTAAGTTATGAAATACTTTTCTTGACTTAATTTTTTCATGTATTCATTGGCTAGATAATGGGATTATCAGTACATGACTTTTTAGTGATACCCTGTATAAAACACTGAGGAAGGTAATATAGATTTCTTTTCTTGAAACAGTACCTGGGTCCAAATTTTATTCAGAGACAGTATAAACAAATTTAATTTGAACACAACAGATTTTAGGGAAATGGAAAAATTGTTGAATTGAGAAGACAAATCTGGTCACAATCAGATATAGTCACAAGTATCACTAAAATCTGAGAGGTAGATAGGAAGACTGGTAAATATATGAATAGTAATGATATTGTTTAATAGAACCTTTCTAATTCTCTCCTGGTGATCCTTCAGTGAGAGCATTGCTTTAATCAATACTCAGTATCTGGTTGTGACTAAAGAGCTGCCACTGGGCCTTGAAAGGCAATATCTTTGTTCTTTTCTTCGAGTCAGAGTTGAAGCCTTGCCTTCTTGGCCTGTAGCTATTGCTGAACTTCATTTTACACACTGCTTACTCTTGCTATTTTCAAGATTATAGCTCAGAAAATTGCTTTCCCACTGGTCCACTGCTATGATTTTTCCACATAGAGAAGAATCTTTGAAAAGCACTTTGAGTTGTATTGTGTGTGCTCAATCATGTCTGACTCTTTGCGACCCCATGGACTGTAGCCTACATAGCTCTTCTGTCCATGGAATTTTCCAGGCAAGAATACTGGAGTGGGTTGCATTTCTTGCTCCAGGGTGTCTTCCTGACCCAGGGACTGAACCCTTGTCTCTAGTGTCTCTTGCATTGCCAGGCAGATTCTTTGCCACTAGCACAACCTAGGAAACCTTGAGTTAGATGACAGCAAAGATATTTTGAGTCCTAATGCTCCAAGATCCTGAAGAACCATCCAAGAGCCATGGACAATGCTTTGACTGATAATTATAATTTTAAAGGATACTAGTAAGGATACTAAAGGATACTATAATTTTAAAGGATACTGGTGACAATGAAGCTCTCAGCCCTGACAAACATCTTAAGGCTGAAAGACTAGATTGCTAATATTCTAGAACTGCTATTTTCAGACTAGGGATATGAAACTCCCAGAATTGCACTTAGGAAAAGTTGAGGGAAATACTGGCCACACACACTGACCTTTAGTTCAACGGTAAAATTTTTAGACTGTGTGATTTTATAGGAAGGTCAACATATAAGCTAATTAATATTCTTTTCTGATAGCTTTGGATGAACTGAATTCAATTCTTTCTAGTGTTTTACTCAAATTTCTGTAATGAAAACAGAAGATAAATGCTCCAAGGAAACTATTTACTGCTTGGCTTGCTTGAAATTCTCTGGATCAATTTGTCTTTGTGATTATAGATACTGAAAACCACCACATTCCTCATTTGTTTCATAAACAGGCAGGTAGCAGATAAAATTGAAGATCCATATGTATCAACACTCCCCAGTGTATTACAGTTAATAATGTAGTAAATTATTTTAGTTTTGGCAATCATCTTTACTAATGAAATTACATTCTTTATTGTAAATTTTTATATCAATTTTATTGTTAGTATTGATATTATCAAGGCTTTTTGTTTGGAAACTACAATTTTATAACTTATTATAATTCTCTTTTGATAAATACTTTATAACACCTTGTCAGTGGGCACCATGCATATTTAAAAGCTATATTATTTTATATGTAAGCTGTATCTTAAGTTTTCTGCATCCCTTTCACGGAAGAAGTTGTCTATGAAGTGTTTGCATAGACCCATTCTTCTTGTTGGTTGTATGTAGCTTTTATTTTTTTATTTTTTATTATTATTAAAATGTTTTTTATTTGAAAATTCTCAAAAAATATATGATACATGATATATATATATATGATGTAAAATATAGAAAATGTAACGTACATATATAACTGCACATATACACATGTATGCAATGTATAATTATATGTAATATATTATACAACTAATAAAATATGTTCATAATACATGATAATGTACAACTGTTATTTGGTTAGTTTAATTTCCCATTTGGATTTCAAGTTTTTTGGCACAGAATTCTTCAACATACCCACTGGTTTTCATTTTAATATCTGTAAGAAATGTAGTAGGTGATTCCACTTTCATTCCTGGCATTAGTAATATGCTTTTTTCCTCTTTTTTTCTTCATGATTCTGTTAGGGGTTCATGAATTATATTGATATTTCTGGAAAAAGCACTTCTCAATTTAGTGATTCTCTCATTTACTGATTTTCTCTTTCTTATTTGCCTTCAGTTTCATTGACTTATACTGGCATTCATTTTTGTCTTTTTCTTTACTATTTGTTTTCTTTTTTTCTATCTTCTTTTTTGTATTAGTGGCTTTGTTATAGGACACATTCACATTTAGTGTTATATCTTCTTAATTAACTGATCCTTTTAAGCTTATGAATTGCCTGACCTTATATCCTTGAACTAAACTTTTCCTCTTTTAAGTACATCAACAGCTTTCTTATGCTTAATGAATGCATGGTAATATATGTTTCTTTCTCATGCATAATAAATATAGGTTTATCCTCTCATTTTCAACCTGTTGTGTCTTTATATTTACAGAACATTTCTTATAAGTGGCACTTCTATTTGTATCTTAAAAGACCTTTCTGTTAATTAAAGTCAGTTCAGTTCAGTTCAGTCATGTCCGACTCTTTGCAACTCCATGAACTGCAGCACAACAGGCTTCACTGTCCATCACCAACTTCTGGAGCTTACTCAAATTCATGCCCATCGAGTCAGTGATGCCATCCAACCATCTCATCCTCTCTCGCCCCCTTCTCCCTCTTCAATCTTTCCCAGCATCAGAGTGTTTTCCAATGAGTCAGTTCTTCGCATCAGCTGGCCAAAGGATTGGAGTTTCAGCTTCAGCATCAGTCCTTCCAATGAATATTCAGCACTGATTTCCTTTAGGATGGACGGGTTGGATCTCCTTGCAGTCCAAGGGACTCTCAACAGTCTTCTCCCATGCCGTGGTCCAGCCTCGGCGGGTCCGGGGGTCTTGAGGGATGAGTGGAGTCTGCGGAAGAACTGAGCTGAGTCGATGTGTGGTGATGGAGCAGTCTCTCCTTATTGTTGTTGGTTTACAGTTTTTATACCCAAGAAACACACCCATTACATCACAAGTTATTCTATACAATCTTGTTTTCTGCCTATCATCAACAACTTTAACCTTAAGCTCATTTTCCTAGCAAAAGTTGGATTTCTGCATAATTGGATTTAACATTAGTATGTTTACCATTTGATTGTCTCCAGCATACTTTGGATAAGTACATCAATCTAAGTAGAAAGAAACTCCCCAGTAAAGAGTAGGAGGTGTAGTAATCTATTTAAATGTCCCTTATTCCTCCTTTGTCCCCAGGGAAGGGAATCTGCCTTCCCCAATCCCCTGGGGGAAATAAGGTGTGAAGGAATTATCTCAGGATGAATTCTTTCCAACTGGGACTGACCTACTGAGATGAGCCAATGTTCCGAGCATGGACAGAACTCCCAAGAAAAATACCAGGGGGTGCCTAGCCCGGGGTGCCCCAATAAAGAAAGTCAGCTTTGCAATTTCTTTCTTAGTCTCGTGACCTTGTCATCCGAGCAAGGGGGCATCCTGATGGCTCCCAGCACTCCGATACCACAGTTCAAAAGCATGAATTCTTCAGTGCTCAGCTTTCTTTACAGTCCAACTTTTACATCCATACATGACTACTGGATTAATTAAAGTATTTACTCTATTTATAGTCCATGGGGTTGCAAAGAGTCAGACATGACTGAGTGACTAAGCACAGCACAGCACAGTCTATTTTCATGTAAATTATTCATATGTGTGAATTCAGGTCTAATATATTGCTATATGATTTTGATTGTCTCATTCTTAGTCTTATATTGTTCTCTCCTTAAGCTGTGAATGAATCAAATACTTCTTTAAAAGTTTTTTATTGTATCTTCTTTTATGTCTTTGATGTTATTATCATGTGTACATGTGTTTGTGTGTATTTGTGTTTTTCATTAAAAAAGTGCAATGCTGATCTTTAACTTTGAATATTTTGTATAAACTATTTTAATGTTTCATAAAAGCTTAAGTACTCTATCATAGTATACTTCCAAAAAGTTACCTTTCAACTTTTGTTGTTATTTTACCTGTACACATGCTGTAAAACCTCTAACTATAATCTGAACTGTTCCACCCTAAAATTCATATGCTTGAGGCTTAACCTCCAATATGACTGTATTTTGAGATAAGGCCTTTAAAGTTAATTAAGGTTGAATGAATTCTTGAGATTGGAACTTGAATATGATCATTGTTCTTATAATTAAAAGAAGAGATATGAGGGATGTGTACACACAGAGTAAAGTCCATATGAGGACATAGCAAAGAGATGGCCATGTGCAAGTCAAGGAGAAAGGCCATAGGAGAAACCATGTTCTCTGCTAGCACCTTCATCTTGAAATTCCAGTCTCCAGGAAAAAAATTGTTCTTGCCTAAGTTACCCACTGCAGGCATTTTGTTATGGCAGCCCTAGCAAACTAATATACTTACATTCCTTTATTATTTTTTAACATTTTAATAAGGTGCAAAATTGAAAGAGACTCATGTGTCCTATTGTTCATTAGAGCACTATTTACAATAGCTAGAACATGGAAGCAACCTGGATATCCATTGATACACAAATGGATAAAAATTGGTGGTACATATACGCAATGGAATATTACTCAGCTATAAAAAGGAACACATTTGAGTCAGTTCTAATGAGGGAGATGAACCTAGAACCTATTATACAGAGTGAAGTGAGTCAGAAAGATAAATACCGTATTCTAATGCATATATATGGAATCTAGAAAAATGGTACTGAAGAATTTATTTACAGTGCAACAATGGAGAAACAGACATAGAGAATAGACTTATGGACATGGGGAGACGGGAGGAAAGAGTAACATGGAAACTTACATTCAGTTCAGTCCCTCAGTCATGTCTGACTCTTTGCGAACCCATGAATCATAGCACGCTAGGCCTCCCTGTCCATTATAAAACCCGGAGTTTACTCAAACTCATGTCCATTGAGTCGGTGATGCCATCCAGCCATTTCATCATCTGTCGTCCCCTTCTCCTCCTGCCCCCAGTCCTTCCCAGCATCAGGGTCTTTTCCAATGAGTCAGCTCTTCACATGAGGTGGCCAAAGTATTGGAGTTTCAGCTTCAACATCAATCCTTCCAATGAACACCCAGGACTGATCTCCTTTAGGATGGACTGGTTGGATCTCCCCATATGTAAAATACATAGCCAATGGGAATTTGCCATTTGGCTCGGGAAACTCAAACAGGGTCTCTGTATCAACCTGGAGGGGTGGGATGGGGAGGGAGATGGGAGGGAGTTTTGAAAGGGAGGTTATATATGTATACCTGTGTATGATTCATGTTGCACTTTGACAGAAAAGAGCAAAATTCTGTACAGCAATTATCCTTCAATTAAAATAAATAAATAAATAAACAGGGTGACAATATGCAGCCTTGACATACTCTTTTCCCAATTTGGAACCAGTGTTTTGGTCCATGTCCGGTTCTGACTGTTGCTTCTTGACCTGCATACAGATTTCTCAGGAGGCGGGTCAGGTGGTCTGGTATTCCCATGTCTTTAAGAATTTTCCACAGTTTGTTGTGATCCACACAGTCAAAGACTTTGGTGTAGTCAATAAAGCAGAAATAGTTGCTTTAAAAAAAAAATTGTTCATAAATATAAATACATCCTAGGTACAGTTGCCAAATTAATAATGGAGTATATCTTGATATTACATAATGAAAACTGAACACCCTGTGAAGTTTAGTCATAGTTAAGGTGAAAACAGAGTCTTGAAATCTTTTGTTGTGTCTCAGTTTGTGAAATAATGATATTGATCCTTTTAACTTGAAATGTTCAAATTTTTAAAATTCATTGCTCTTTTAGAATCTGAGACATGTTAATAAATCACTGCTGTTTGGGAAAGTAATAGATACTCCTTTAAATGAGTGATGTTACAATCATATGTCCTAATTTATATGATGTTAAAAGTCTTAATTATAAAGCTATTACAACATAACATATTGATTAATTGATATGAAATATGGAAAAGTACATTGAATTCTAGGAAACATATCTCCAGCCATAGTTTACTTTGCTAATTTGTACTTGTTTTCAGAAATATCATCAGAGATTTCTAATTAGGACAGCAAAATAGGACCTGGATCAAAAGTCCAGTGAGTGTGACTTTTCCCTTCTCAATTTTGGTCTGTATGTTTATTTCCAAACTATTATTTCTCTGTGGATTTTCCACTTAGTCTATTAAAAATTAAAGCTGTGAGAATTTTTAAAATATTCAGTTACTTTATGGCATCTCTCAATGATTACAACATTGACCAAATCTGCTTCTTCCACTTTGAATGTTTCATGGAGCTGTTTGAGGAAAGGAAGTAGCACTGCTAGGAAAAGGGAGGACTATGAGATCCTTGGTATTTTCTGATAAAGTCTTTGATGGAACTTGCCCTACACCTATGGGATGCAGCACAGGCAGTATTTAGAGGGAAATGAATAGCGATAAGTGCCTACAGAAAATATGAAACTTCTAGTAGATCCCTTTCCAATTGGCTAACCAGTTCTGGCATCTGGTCCCATCACTTCATGGCAAATAGATGGGGAAACATTGGAAACAGTGACAGATTTTTGGGGGCTCCAAAATCACTGCAGATAGTGAATGCAGCCATGAAATTAAGACACTTGCTTCTTGGAAGAAAAGTTATGACCAACCTAGACAGCATATTAAAAAGCAGAGACATTACTTTGCCAACAAAAGTTCGTCTAGTCAAAGCTATGGTTTTTCCAGTAGTCATGTATGGATTGCCAAAGAATTGATGCTTTTGAACTATGGTGTTGCTGAAGACTCTTGAGGGTCCCTTGGACTGCAAGGAGATCCACCCAGTCCATCCTAAAGGAAATAAGTCCTGAATATTCATTGGAAGAGCTATTGCTGAAGCTGAAACTCCAAGAAACTTTGGCCAACTGATGCAAAGAACTGATTCATTTGAAAAGACCCTGAAGCTGGGGAAGATTGAAGGCAGGAGGAGAAGGGGATGACAGAGGATAAGATGGTTGGATCGTATCACTGACTCGGTGGTCATGGGTTTGAGTGGACTCTGGGAGTTGGCGATGGACAGGAGGTCTGGCATGTTTCAGTCCATGGGATCGCAAAGTGTCAGACATGACTGAGCCACTGAACTGAAGTGAACCAGATCTATATTTTAGTAAAAATATTCCAGATTAGTTAGTGGGACTACAGGCAGAGTGTCTTTATTCTCCTCCTCAATACTCTTTGTTTAGGAAAATAAATAAATAAATAAATGGTGTACCATCTTCCAATCTGTGATCCTGCCCTGAGAAGGGCTAAAATGTAGACTTCATTGACATTATGCACGTCTTCTTCTTCTTCTTCTTTTTTTTAATCTTCAAATAATATCCACCACCTCTTTGTCAAAATCTCTTGTAATTCTGAAGGTAATTCACAATTTGATAGCCCTACTTGCACCATCAGAATAGCTTCTGAAATCCTTGGTGACTTAGAATCTATTTTTCCATTTTACTTATTTTTCTTGTTTATTGGTTTTTTTCATACTGACATTCACCTGTGCTTTGCCATGGATGACAAAGAGCACCAACTATCTGAGCTTTCTTCAATGGCTGTTAACAAAATATTCAAAGTTCACTATGATAGTGGTTGTCTGAGGCTGTTTCCCAAATGCGTTCTTCTATTAAACCCATTTATTCTGGATATTTTCAAGGTTACTTCCTTCATTCATTCTCTTTGCTTTACTTTGGGTGTCATGACCTCTTCCCTGAATTTTTTCCAGGGCTCTAGGAACCTGCCACAACATTCAACCTGTACAACCTTGCCTCATAGCCACTTCATTGGACCCCTTCCACAGGAGTACTACTCCTTGAACACATTTTTGTTGTTGTTGTTAGAAAATTTAGTGACATACTTGTATAAATATAGGGATGTTTGAGTTCTTTGTATTTAGATATCTATTTATTATTTCTATTGTTCTTTATACCTTTTTGTTTCAAACTCTAAAACTATCCTGCAGTATTTCTTGGCAGTATTATTTTGCAGAAGATGAATTCTTTAAGCTTTTTTTTTCCTATCATTTTGTTTTTAATAAGTTTTCACAGGAAATTGACCTCTGGACTTTCTCTTTTAGCTCTTTAAAGCTTTAATTTTGTTGTCTTCTGAATCCTATTATTTCTATGAGAATTCAGCTAGCACTGCAATCATTACTATCAATTCATTCTGTCTTTATTTTCTCTGACTTGTTTCAAAGATTTCCTTTGTCTTTAGTTTTCTGTAGTTTGTTTTACTTGGCTTTCGTTTTTTAATTTGCATTTACCACATTTCAAGTTTCTCTGAACTTGGATCTTTGGGAGGCTTTTTTGTTTGTTTTCAAACATTTAAAAAATTCTCAACATTAGCCTTCTAAAATATTTCTTGTGACCTTATCTCTTGTTTTCTTCTCCTCCTGGGTTTCACATACTTGCATATTTGAATGTTTTGATATTGTCCAAAAGTTTTCAAGTATTCCATTTTTCCCCTCTCTTATTTTTGTGCTGTGGGTAAGATAATTTCTCTTGTCACATCTTCAAGTTCAAAATAATTTCCTGTCGTTTGTCTGTTCTAAGTATAGCATATCAGCCTAGTTCGTTGTTGACTGGAGTGAGGAATTTTGGGTTATTTATTTGTATTCAGTACCCCACGGACTGGAAAATCCTCTAGTGATAGACAGCTGCTGCTTTTTGCCTGGCCTAAGTCATGGAATGATTAAGGCTCTCTCTCTGAGTGTTCCTGTTCCACTTTCTGCTTAGAGCAGGCCCAGGAAGACTTTACTAAAGATGGGTTTTCCTGTACTTTGCTCTTCTCTCAGTTTGCTACCCAGTGTAAGACTTCTCCAGTGGAGAAAAGTATTTTTCTGGTTCCTCTGCTACCAGCACAACCTGAAACAGGCCCTATTTCCTTGAGTTTCACATCTTGGGTTCTCTCAGCATTTCTACTCTTCCACAGCAAACAACCACTTCCTCCTATTTAGTGCAAAGTCTTCTGAACCCAAAGAGACTTCTTGGTAGTCTCTTTCTGCAGTTGACTCTCAACTGTAGTAAATTTTGCCTCATACCAATGCTTAGTCAAATACGGACATGCCCTTTAGGGGCAGCTGGCTTAATGCCATGCTTATAAAGAGTCTGTGGAGGTAAGTGTTTCATAGCATCAGAGAGCTTTGTCTTTGAGGTCAGTGTGGAATCTCTCTCGCCCTGTCTCAGTGGTAGCCAGTCTTGACCTTGTATCGATGAATGGAAGTGGGGAATATTTTTTCATTTTCCTGTCTTTCCCCCAGTGACGGATACTGTCTGCTTCAGGCAGTGAAAGATCTGGGGCAGATGGCCTCCCATTTCCTTCCTTTCCCCAGTAGTGGAGAGGTGCTGCTTTTATCACATCAAGGTCCAGGGTGAGAGTGGATGGTTTTCCTTATACACTGCCCAGAGTGGTCAACCTTTCCTTGTAGTTGTGCATGGTTTGGGGAACAGGCAGGCTGCTTTAGGTTCTGCTTCTTCACCCCAGACACTGGCACATCATGCATCCCATGCAGTTGGTATGACTGCCTCCCTGTACTCAATCTGCCTCATGAACAATTGACCTGCGAAAAGGGTCAACAAGTGAAAGCAAGTCTTCTCTTATGTCTGGGGCTCTCAGGGATTCTAAGTTAGCAAGTTAGCCCATAATTGGCATTTAACAGTTCATTAAATTTAAGCTTTCTTCTTCCAGATTAATTTTATGGTAGCTAAATCTATTTCCCATTGTTATATCTTAGCCAAAACACTTTATGTGTCTCATCCTTTCACAGAAATACATGTTCTCCATTTGATTTTTTTTTTTATTAGAATAAGCTATTCTGCTTTTGATCTTTTTTCTTGGTCAGGCCTGGTCTCATTTTTAGCATAATAACAGATGTTTTCTTTTATTTTTGTTGCTTTCTATGTTTTTTGCAAAAAAAAAAAAAAAGAAATTTCACTCTTTAATTTTAAAACATAATTTTGGAAAGTTATAAAGTGTCAGCATATAACATTCACATGGCTTACACTTTTCTAATGGGCACTTTAACCACATCTTTTCCTCATTCTGCCTTTCACAGTCATATAAAAATATAGATGTTTAAAAATATATAGAGATATTTAACTCAGTTTCATGCTAAACATAAGAACTTGATAAATTAGAAGCCCATTTTATTTAGTATGTGACTATTATTAAATCCATCAGGTTATATATTTCTGAAGAACTACATTAAAAAGAGGACAGAGAGCAAACTCCAAATCCTTTATTGTCTACAGAAGTATTTCTTAGGCATGTGTATACACTGAAATACAATCAGTTCCATCTAGATTTTTCATTTCTACATCTTTACTGTCATCATGTATTCACAGAGAGACATTTTTGGATCTTCATATATTTTTCTCCCAGCACTTTCCAGTTAACCTCAGATATTGCATGGGCTCAAGGACAATCTATTAATATAATGATAGTTGTTTTGTGACAAGATGGGGTTTTTGCAAATCTTTTTTTTTTTTTTTTCCTTTTTTTTTTTTTTTTTTTTTTTTTTCCATAATTTTTAATGATATCACCATGGGTTTACATATGCTTCCCCTCCGGGTCCCCCCTTCCTCCTCCCTCCCCCCCGGGAAATCTCGCTGCACCAGTCTCGAGCATCAATCCTGGGCTGGCAAATCTTAATAAGAGGCTCTGACCTAGTATTTTTCAGATCCTACATGTCTTTTTTCATTATTATTAAACTGGATGGTTAGAGTGTGTAGATCATTAAACTTTGCATTCAAACTAAAT
This sequence comes from Antilocapra americana, assembly GCA_007570785.1. Lineage (NCBI taxonomy): Eukaryota > Metazoa > Chordata > Mammalia > Artiodactyla > Antilocapridae > Antilocapra > Antilocapra americana. The sequence goes on along the minus strand of ML661338.1, from coordinate 34,275,620 downwards.
AGCAGCAAACGTGTAGGATTTAAATAGGAGAGAGTAATAGGGTACTAAGGAAGAGAGTGTCCTTTTTGACTTTGCAGAGGTGAAATCCTTGACTAAATGGCTGATAAACAGATAACTTTGAATATTTGTAATAGTTTTGCAACAACTCCAGAGTAGTTATGCTACATGTAATAATGAAAGTGATTACCTTTTCAGCTACAGACTTATTTTAAATAATAGTAATTTGTAAATGTTCTTTCAAGGAGAACTAATATTTATACTTTCATTTTTTAGATACGCAGTGGAAATAGCAAGTTATCCATGGATTTTAATGAATCATGGATTTTAACGAATCATGGATATTTTCAATCTATGCTTAATAGTTCTAGATTTCCTGCTATATGCCATACAGCTTCTTAGGGGTTCTCAAAACATTTTGTCAACTTATTTTTGAATATAAAAAATGTTTATTAAATTTATAACCTGAATCCAGAATGATATGCAGCCATAATTGTACTGGTGATGAATTTACAGAGTAAACACATATATTATTTTTCTTTCTATAGGAAGAAACAGTTTAAGCTCGTTAAATTCTAACTCTAATATAATTTTATACCAGATCCTACAAAGTCTCCTTCACAACCTCTTTTCATTGGTAACTACAACTGCCTCTCCTTTGAAAATGAATAACAACAGTCTTGACATCTAAAATAACACATTGTTTGTGCACTTAATATAAAAAGGATCATTCAATGTACTATTTCTGTGTATTTTATTTTCATTAATATTTTACACATGATATCCACTTGTATTGTTACATTGGTTGTAGTTTATTCATCTCACTGATAAGTAGTCCATTTTATGAAGGTATCACACTTAATTGTTTTTGCTGTAGATAGACATTTGACTACTATCACGATGTTAGTTAACATAAAAATTTTGCTGCTATGAATGATCTTTTCAATATATTTAGCTGATAATATGTGCTGAGGAGATACACACAAGTGAAGTTACTTGCTGAAAAGTGTGTAGGTTAACTATAGTAAATACTACCAGTTGCCTTTGTAGAGGAATTTAATTAATTTAAAGTCTTAACAACAGTATATAAAAACTCCACGTGCTCCATGTTCTCCCCAAACAGAAAATTGTATATTATTTTTATTTACCCTTCTGATGAGAGTATGTCTGTGTGTGTGCATGCTAAGTCACTTCAGTCGTGTCTTACTCTGTGTGACCTGATGGACTGCAGCCTCCCAAGCCCCTCTGTCCATGGGGTTCTCCAGGGAAGAATACTGGAGTGGGTTGCTGTGCCTTCTTCCAAGGGATCTTCCCAACCCAGGGACTGAACCTATATCTCTTAAGTTTAATTGGCTGGTGGGTTCTTTCCCACTAGCACCACCTGGAAAGCCCTGATGAGAGAATATTCTCCTTTTCATTTGTATTTATAATTTTATGATAAATGAAAGAGGACTTTTTCCTGAGATTTATGTTCATTTGAATATTGTATTTTGTGAAGACCATATTTGAATCTTTCCACAATTGTTCCATTAGGGTGCCCTGCTTTTTATTAATTTATGAATATTCTTTATATATATGTTCCAAACACATCCAGTATTATTAATTTATATATGCATATTAATGTACATATATTTTGCATCTATTTTGTAAGTAGCCCAGAATATATTTATCTACTATTTATGCATTTAGGTTAATCCTAGAGAAAAACTAAAAGTTGAATAAAATGGAAGGCACAGATGATTACAAATTGAAAGATCATCTTGAAGCTATGTCCTTGAAATCTTTTTCATGACATAAAGATATAAGATTAACTGAAAATCTCAAGGGCAAAAATGCCATGCTAACAACATTTTTTTAATTTCACTATTATTTTGACCATGAACCCTACTTCATGTTTTTAAATTGATCTTCAAAGGTCACTAAACTCAATCCCTTGTATTCTTCTATTCATCAAAGTGTATAAGTCATTTCCTTGAAATGTTCTAGAATTCATTATGTTAATAGTTGTCTTACCTGTTTTTTTCTCCCAGACTTCTGGGATCTGCCATGAAAAGTGTTAATTGCTCAGTCGTATCCAACTCTTTGCGACCCTGTAGACTATATTTTGCCAGGCTCTTCTGTCCATGGAATTCTCTAGGCAAGAATCCTGGAGTAGGTAGCCATTCCCTTCTCCAAGAGATCTTTCTAACACAGGGATCAAACCCGGGTCTCCTGCATTGCCAACTGATTCACTGTATGAGCCACCAGGGAAGCCTGGTAGAAACTGTGTGCATTATAAGTTTTCCTTTGAGTGGTGTAATACCAAACAATAGCATTAAATTCTATCTCTGCTATTGCTGTATGAGTTATTCAATTCTCCTTTTACCCATTTCTATTCAATTTATTGCCTCATATCTGCATCATTTCATTTGCTTGCTGACTGATCCTCATGACTTTTGTCTACCTCCCTTCCAAGTTATCCTATACAAGGCTAAATATAGATAGATAGACAGATTTAAAAGCTAAATTTCTTTATGAGAATAATCCACTTGAAATTACTTAATGCCAAAGTCTTAGCATGCAAACAGAGTCTTCCAGTATTTGACTTGGCCTTACGTTATTAATTTATGCCCTAATAGGCTTGTGTAATTAAGACATGATATTGAATTGCCTAATATTCATATGGTAGTAAGGAAGAATTCTGCTTAAATCATTGTCCCATAGCTATATTCTTTTAAATAAGCAATCATCTTCAATTTAATAATCATATAAGTGTTTTTTTCCTGTGGAATTCAACTATTAGCTATTTTCATTCATTTCATTGCAAGTCTTTTGAAAACTTGTTTAGGATATGATGAAGTTATAACATCTAAGCTTAAAACAGTGCATTCTTCACTTAGTCATTGCAAGTGTACTCAATATGTTTTAGTCTTCAGAAATGACTTAAAAATTTACATTTTTCAAAAATCATTTAAGATTAGTTTAAAGTAGACTTAAAATGGCAACAGGGATTTTACGTCAACATTGATATTTCACAAAAATCTTGCTCAGTTCCCCATATGTTCATACTATGTTGTTTATGTGAAAGCCCAGAAGATTAGTATTAAATATCAGCTTTGATAAGACCCCAAGGGATTTAAGTACATCTTGGATTCATTTCTCTCTGAATTCTCATGAATTATCTACTATGGAACATGAAACAATTTTGTTTGACTTATAAAACTCAGTCTAAAGAAAAGCTGGTTGCTTTTTCCAAAGGAAAATATTTTTACATAAAATTCCAGTTAAAAACATTTCAGGATATTTTTCTCTTTGTAATGAACTCTCTCATATGAATCAATGTTTGAGTAATTTTGTTAAATTGTAGAGAACATTGTATACACCATGTTTATTTTTACATCTAATCTTTGTTCTTGTTATTCACTGTTTTATTGTTAAAAATATTACCTGGCATAGAGTTGGTGCTGAACAAATACTGTTTTAAAGAAATTAGCTGTTCCACCATGTATTATTATTTGCTCTTGAACACAGTAATCCAAATCCCAATTTCTTGGCATTTTCTGTGAAGTGTCAGTTATAAAGTAAGTATATATTGCAGAGGATTGTTATTAAGATTAAATGAGATAATGAACATAAAGCAGTGTAGAGTGCTCAGCACACTGTAAGTTCTCAATCAGTATTGGCTTTTTTTATTTACTTATTAAAATGTTTTTAGGATTTTCTTAAGGAAAATTCTTAATTAGCATAAGTAACTATATTCAGTTTTAATGATTTAAAAGACCAAATCCACCATGAAATCACAAAGACATTCCTAGTGTAGCTGAATGAAGCACATTCACAACGGGCTGGTTAAGCAAGAGCTGGAATCAAAATTGCCAGGAGAAATATCAATAACCTCAGATATGCAGACAACACCACACTTATGGCAGAAAGCAAAGAAGAACTAAAGAACCTCTGGATGAAAGTGAAAGAGGAAGCAAAAGAGCTGGCTTAAAACTCAACATTCAAAAAATTAAGATCATGACATCTGGTCCCATCACTTCAAGGCAAATAGATGGGGAAACAATGGAAACAGTGAGAAACTTTATTGTTTTGGGCTCCAAAAACACTGCAGATGGTGACTGCAGCCATGAAATTAAAGGATGCTTGCTCCTTAGAAGAAAAGTTATGACCAACCTAGACAGCATATTAGAAAGCTCAGACATTACTTTACCAACAAAGCTCTGTCTAGTCAAAGCTATGTTTTTTGCAGTACTCATATATGGATGTGAGAGTTGGACTGCAAAGAGAGCTGAGTGCAAAGAATTGATGATTTTGAACTGTGGTGTTGCAGAAGACTCTTGAGAGTCCCTTGGACAGCAAGGAGATCCAACCGGTCAATCCTAAAGGAAATCAATGCTGAATATTCACTGGAAGGACTAATGCTGAAGCTGAAATTCCAATACTTCGGCCAGCTCATGCGAAGAGTTGACTCATTGGAAAAGATCCTGATGCTGGGAAGGACTGGGGATGAGAGGAGAAGGGGACGACAGAGGATGACATTGTTGGATGGCATCACAAGTCAATGGACATGAGTTTGAGTAAGCTCTGGGTGTTGGTGATGGACAGGGAAACCTGGCATGCTGCAGTCCATGAGGTCTCAAAGAGTCAGACAAGATGGAACAACTGAACTGAACCATCTCTTATTTCTTGTAATTTTTGTTATGATTTACAGCTGAAATTTTGCTGTTTGTTTTCTCTTTTCCCATCTGTTATCTTTTATTTTTTAAAATGTTTTGTGCCTTATCTGAATTTTTAAAATGTCATTATACATTAGGTGCATATATTTGTTCCATTATTGGTTTATGATGATTGCTTTATGGTATGAAATACACACATTTAACACTGCATTCTACTTTCAGATTACATTGTTCTACTTCTCTTACAATGTAAGAAGAGTACAGCATACACTTTTTAAATTTCTTTTATTATATTGCCATTTCTCTACTGTAATGCATTGTTAGACATTTAGCCTGAACACAAGCCTCACAGAGCACTGTTATTGGTTTCTTTGGAGAGTAAATTATCTTTTACAGATAATTAAAGCAAGAAAAAAGCATTCTCTTCCATCTTATGTATGCATTTACTTTTGCTGACACTTTACATTCATTTTTATCTGGTGTAATTCTATTCTAAATGTAGGACTTACTTTTTCATATCTTGTGGGCAGGTTCATAGACAATGGATTTTGAACATATATTCCTGAAAAACTATTTCCCTTTTATTACAATACTGTTTCTCTGAGTTTAGAATCCTAGGCTGACATATTTTTCTCACAACAAGTTAATATTGTCATTTCTTTTGTTGTCTGACATGAATACGTTTGTGATAAAACGTCTATTGCTTTGCTTATTTCTGTTCCTCTGTACACATCAGAGCTAGTTTCTTTTAAGAGATTTTATTTATTACTAGATAAGTCTTCTGATGGGTGTCTTTATGTCTGTTGTGATTGTGACTCATTTAATTTCTTGGACCTATGAATGTATGACTTCAACTCAATTTTGTATTAGCTCCTGTATTCATCACAGATCCAGTAAGGAAGCTGCGTCCCATCATCCTGTTGTCAGCTATGTTGAAATAGGAGGTAAATTTTCCAGAATCAAGTTTCCTGTCAAGTCTTAGATTAGAGTTAGCTAGGAACTTTCACAGTGTATGGGATGAAGTGTGGCATTGGCCACACAATGATTGTTCTTTGGTGAGATGCTGAAGTACCCAGAAAATTTCAGCTTGTCCTACTCTCTCCTAAAAGCATTGTCCATGTCTTCTACCAATGGGCTTTGGATGTAGATTCACAGAGACTGACACCTCAAGTAGCTGTCCATTTGCACTTGCCCATCTATATAGCTGAGGGGCTTCCCCAGTAGCTCGACAGTAAATAATCTGCCTGTAGTGGAGGAGATGCAGGACACATGGGATTGATCCCTGGCTCAGGAAATCCCCAGGAGGAGGACATTGCCGTCCATTCCAGTATTCTTGCCTGGGAAATCCTATGGACAGGGGAGCCTGGTAAGCTACAGTTCATTGGGTTGCAGAAGTTAGACATGGTTGAAGTGGTTTAGCACTCACGCATACATCTATAGCTGAATATGTGCTTGGCTTCTCAGGTTGACAACAGAGTGATGCAGCTGAATCTCTCTTACCTGCGTTTGTATCGCATGAGAGTGGGGCATGAGAGGATGGTCACGTGGGTCATGTCTGAGTCTGTAGGACGACTGCCAAGAGTGTTCTCAGCTTCATGTAGGAAAGAATTTAAGAGCAAGCCATAGTAAAGTGAAAGGAGGTTTATTCCTGGAGGAAACATACTCCATAGACAGAGTGTGGGCCATCTCAGAAGGCAAAAGAGGCAAGGGGGGAAAGAGAGGCGCTAGTGTATGGGGTTTTCCATTTCTATAGCGGTGGGTGATTTAATAGGCTAGTGAGTGGGAGCGGTGTTCCAGCTATTTGGGGGAAGGCATGGGGATTACCAGGAATTGAGCCATCATATGCCTTATGACTTTTATGGTCATGGTGCCTGTGGGTGTGATATTTAGCATACTGATATGTTACAGTATGTACTGAAGCCTAAGGCCTAAGGGAGATCAACTCATCCACTGTCTTGGACTTAGTTGATTCTAATCAATTCATGACCTGTTCTTGGGTTATGTCATCGTTTTAAAAGTTGTGCCCTGCCTCCTTCCTGTCTCATTTGGAGATTCATTTTTTCAGTCTCTTTCCATAATTATGCAAGATTTAATTCATATCATAAATCACATTCCCACTATTAATGAATTTCCATTTTCATTTGTCAGTCTTTGCTGATACAATAGGTATTATGATGATCTATACTTTTTAAATAAGTAAAATAAGAAATGGAAATAATTAGCAATTTCTTTAATGTTAAAAAGAAAATGAGTAGTCGAGCTAGGATTTAAATATCTGAAGCCTATTTAACCACTTTGTCATATTTCCTCTTTAAAGCTCTGAATTTAGACATAATATATTTTATTTCAAAATATATATTTTTATGACCATACATATTAAAACATTTGATAATGTTTATTTACTTGTTAGAACTCTTTGCCAACTCTCATATTTATGTAATGATGTCAGAGTATTAAAATTAAGTTCAAGAACAGATGTTATTTTTGTGTTTTATATCAGGGATGATATATACAAGAAAAAGCATTTTGGGAATAGAGATATCAATAAAATTAATGTCTCAAAAATATATCTGGGTAAGAAATACTAATAAGTACTGATATAAGTAAAAATTAAAAAAACTCAAATGTAAATTGATATTATCTAGATTTTGTTACATTTTTTCTGCCATAATTATGTCATGAATTATTTGTTTCATTGGCATTTATTTTTAAATAGCCACACTGGTGCCTATGGAAGAGTAAATAATCTAATTAATAAATGTTGATTTCAGTGCCTTGAAATATATAATATTTCAATAAAACACATTCATAATGGAACCAATTAAAGTGAATAATGTATGTTTACATCCAGTATTGTATCCAACAATTTGACCACCTGATGCAAAGAGCTGACTCATTGGAAAAGACACTGAAGCTAGGAAAGATGGAGGGCAGGAAGAGACTAGGGTAACACAGGATGAGATGGTGGGGTGGCATCACTGACTCAATGGACATGAGTTTCAGCAAACTCTGGGAGATAGTGAAAGACAGGGAAGTGCCTGGAGCCATCAGGATGCCCCCTTGCTTGGATGACAAGGTCACGAGACTAAGAAAGAAATTGCAAAGCTGACTTTCTTTATGGGGCATCCAGGGTAAGGCCCCCCTTGGTATTTTTCTTGGGAGTTCTGTCCATGCTCAGAACATTGGCTCATCTCAGTAGGTCAGTCCCAGTTGGAAAGAATTCGTCCTGAGATAATCCCCCCAGACCTTATCGACCAGAGGATCTGGGAAGGTGGATCGCCTTCCCCGGGGTCTAAGGAGGAATGAAAGGGACATGTAAATAGATTACTCCTCCTCCTACTCATTGCTGGGGAGTTTACCAAGAGCTCTCTGGGGGTCATGGCAAGGCCACCACCAGAAGGGCTAGTACTTGGGTCACCTTTCCACCTCCCACTCCCCTGACCACTCCAGGGAGGAGGCTCCCTTCCTTGAAGAAACCAGGCGGGAATGGGATTTAGGAATGCTCATAACTGTGGCTAGCATAGTTGGAGATATTGATTGCTTTAGGATAATGTAGACATAGGAATTCATTATAGTAGTTATAAGGTTAATAGGGTTTTATTGCTAAAGCAGTGCTGCTTGACTGTCTCTTAGTCCTGTTTCCTCTTTCCAAACTGTCTCTTTGTCCTCTTTCCTCGTAAGAACCTAAATAGGTTAATACAATAAAACAGTTTTTAAGCCCTTCCCTCTAGCTTCTACATAGTTGCACCTGATAAGAGAAATGTAACCTTTCTACTTAGGTTGATGTACTTATCATGACTGAATGAAGTATACTGAAGACATTCAAATGGTAAACATACTATTGTCAAATCTAATTACATAGAAATCTGACTTCTGCAAGGGGAATGTTTCCTGATAGATTGGGGAATAAGCTCAATGATAAGGTTGCTATGGAAGGTAGAAAACAAAAAATTGTATAGAATGATAGGTGATGTAATGATGTAATGGGGATGTCTTTTGGTTATAAAACTGTAAACCATCAATAAACGAGAGAGAGACTGCTCCATCACCACACATCCACTCAGCTCAGTTCTTCCGCCAACGCCACTCATTCCTCAAGACCCCCGGACCTGCTGGGGCTAGACTCTGGCAGGGAAGCCTGACACACTGCACTCTATTGGGTCACAGAGTCAGACATGTATTAGCTGTCTGTCAACAACAAATGCTTACATTTGTGTATTTACTAAAATGTGAATAAGATCTTTCTTTAACACATAATTTTGGTTTTGCACAAAACACTTTTTAGAAGGAGAAAGCATTTTATTTGTTGCTTTATTTACTTATTCAAGATATACACCACCCCTTCTATATTCCAATCACCTAAATTTTATAAGTAACACTTTTCATTAGTGCTGATTGTGTTATTAAATGTCACATTGTGTGTTATATACAATTCAAATCAGTGGGTACCTAACTGTGTGGATAATATTTACATAGCTTCAACTGAATTTGCAAGTATTATCATAATATTATATTAAAATATGTTGTCACTTGTCAATTAGATAATCAGCAGAGTGCCTAATTCAAATGACAGAAGACCAAAAAGACTAGAGTAGTACTTTTGCTTGTTCATGAAAATAAAAGCCTACATTTTTATGTCGAAATGAATAAACAGTTTTTGTTTTCATTTACAAAATACTGTATAGCTGTTTCATATACACATTTAATTGTAAGTTAGCAATGACTTAGAAAAATTTTAAAGTGAGTAAAATAATACATAGAATAAATACTACAAACACATAATGTAGTGTTGGAATACCTGGCTACTTCTCCTGGATCTATAGTTCAATTTATAAATGACTTTGAACCTCTGGTTCTGCATCTATAGAGTGTAAAGGAAGATAATGACATAATCTTTTCTAATTTTATGAGGTTTGATCTAACTACTTAACATTTTGAAATTTTCCCAATGTAGTTTTACTGCCTAGTTGGTCATATTTACTGTGAAAATTCCTATGAATGAAATAAAGCACGAGGATAAATCTCAGTTGCTTCAAATAAATACTAATGTTTCCATAGTAAAACGGCATCACATAAATTTAACTTTCGTGGTAAAACCTTGAAGAAACTCACAACTAAAAAATTAGCATGAGAGTAAATGATGTAAAATTACTAAGGCTTAATAAGTCAGTTTTCAATTTAAAAGTCTTTTCTTGAAAGGTCATGGTTATCCCATTGAAATTATTTTTGTATGGATAAGAAAAATATCCATAGGGTGCTTTCCAAGTGGAGCTAGGGTAAAGAATCCATCTATCAATTCAGGAAACACGGGGTACATGGTTTCAATCCCTGGGTCAGGAAAAGGCCCTGGAAAAGGAAATGGCAACCCGCTCCAGTATTCTTGCCTGGAAAACTCCATGGATGGAGGAGCCTGGCGGGCCATAGTCCATGGGTTCACAAAAAGTAGGAAAAAAACTGAGTGACTGGGCAGAAAGAAAGAAAGAAAGAAAATGAAGTTGCTCAATCGTGTCCTACTCTTTGCAACCCCAGATGCCGTGATCTTAGTTTTCTGAGTGTTGGGCTTCAAGCCAACTTTATCACTCTCCTCTTTCACTTTCATCAAGAGGCTGTTTAGTTCTTCACTTTCTGCCATAAGGCTGCTGTCATCTGCATATCTGAGGTTATTGATATTTCCTCTAGCAATCTTGATTCCCGCTTGTGATTCATCCAGTCCAGCATTTCTCATGATGTACTCTGCATAAAAGTTAAATTAGCAGAGTGACAATATACAGCCTTGTCAATATACCTCCTTTCCCAGTTTGGAACCAGTCTATTTTTTTCTTTTTTATGTCCAGTTGTAACTGTTGCTTTCTGACCTGCATACGCATTTCTCAGGAGTCAGTTCAGGTAGTCAGGTATTCCCATCTCTTGAAGAATTTTCCAGTTTGTTGTGATCCATACAGTCAATTGATTTGGCATAGTCAGTAAAGCAGAAGTACATGTTTCTATGGAAACATGTTTCCCTCCGATGATCAAGCAGATGTTGGCAACTCAGTCTCTGCGTCCTCTGCCTCTTCTAAATCTAGCTTGAACCCATGGAAGCTCATGGTTCACGTGCTGTTGAAGCCTGGCTTGGAGAATTTTGAGCATTACTTTGCTACGGGGTGAGATGAGTGCAGTTATGCAGTAGTGTGAGCATTCTTTAGCATTGCCTTTCTTTGGGCTTGGAATCAAAACTAACCTTTTCCAGTCCTGTGGGCACTGCTGAGTTTTCCAAATTTGCTGGCATATTGAGTGCAGCACTTTCACAGCATCATCTTTCACGATTTGAAATAGCTCAACTGGAATTCTATCACTTCCACTTGCTTTGTTCATAGTGATGCTTGCTAAGGCCCACTTCACTTCACATTCCAGGATGCCTGGTTCTAGGTGAGTGATCACACAATCGTGATTATCTAAGTTGTGAAGATCTTTTTGTACAGTTCTTTTGTGTATTCTTGCCACCTCTTCTTAATATCTTCTGCTTCTGTTAGTTCCACACCATTTCTGTCCTTTATTGAGCCCATCTTTGCATGAAATGTTGCCTTGTTGTGTCTCATTTTCTTGAAAAGATATCTAGTCTTTCCCTTTCTATTGTTTTCCTCTATTTCTTTGCATTGATCACTGAGGAAGGCTTTCTTATCTCTCCTTGCTATTATTTGGAACTCTGGAACTTTGCATTCAAATGGGTGTAATTTTTATAATTAAAAAAAATAACATTAGAGTTAAAATGAAAATATTAATAAAAACAGTGAATATTCATAGCAGAAAAATCACAGTTATATTTTTCTAGATATCTTTTCAAAGCAGAAGATTGTTAAGTGTGTGTTTGTTCAGTTGAAAGAAGAAATTACTTTTTCAGTTATTAATATAAAAAATATTACATAATTTATGAGCCAATATAGACTTGCTAAATGAACTTCAAAAGTTATTGATCACCATATGTATCTCTATCCATAACTTGAGAAATAATTAATCTTGGTGTCCATAGAAAATGTAAATCAATAAGTATAAGCAAAATGAAAGAAGCATCATTACTAGCATTTTGTAAATTGCTGTCTTAAGGATGTACTGTAAGTCTTTGATTCTAAAGAGTAGCATCACTTAAATTTATTCAGCCTAACTGAAGTAGACTTACGTAATGTACTAAGATTACAACTATGTAGAAAAGTATTAGGCAACTCTCCAAATCTAAGCCTAATAGATGAAAATATATTTTAACTTTTTTTATTTAATTGAACAATAAATGCTAGTAACTAATGAACTGTTATTGCTATGTACTCCTAGGTTTCACGCGTGTTAAAAGTTGCATTTTAAATAATAGAATCTGTTCATTGAATTGTTAACACATTTTCATGGAAGATTTAATTATATCATAATGGTGTGAGGTGACATGGATTCTGATACTTGCCTATCCTCTGTGACCTTGCATGTTCCAAGTTAAAGAAACAAACAAACAAACTATTGTTGACTTCAACCATCAAAGCACTGAGTCAGATGTTGCAAGGATAGAAAGCAAAAGGAAACAGTGTCTTTGCTCAGAAAGAGTTTGCAGTCCCCTTGGGGACAAAATTAAGAAAACATAAATGTCTTTGAAAATATATATTTTTTAATATCAGGAAACTAAAAGGAAGGAAATATTATACTAATGAGATAGTTTTCAAGGTAGGCTTTCAAATTTGTGTACAATTTCAAAAGATAAATGGGAAATTGGATTGGATTGCCCCATGGTCAGGGAAACATCATGAAGTGTTGAGAAAAATGTGTAAAAGAAACATCTTTAGAAAGAGCAAGTCATAAACTGTTATTTTAGGTTGAGAAAATATAGAGAAATTATAGTCTATAAAGTCATAAAAGTCGTTTAGAATCAAATCGTTGTTTAGTCACTAAGTTTTGTCTGACATTTTGGCTACCACATAAGCCTGCCAGACTTCTCTGTCCATGGGATTGTCCTAGGTGTTGAACCCACATCTCTTGCATTGGCAGGCGGATTCTTTACCACTGAGCCACCAGGGAAGCCATTAGAATCAAATTGTGAAAGTCGCTCAGTCGTGTCTGACTCTTTGTGACCCCATGGACTATACAGTCCGTGGAATTCTCCAGGCCAGAATACTGGTGTGAGTAACCTTTCCCTTCTCCAGGGGATCTTCCCAACCCAGGGATCAAAACAAGGTCTCTTGCATTGAAGGCAGATTCCTTACCAGGTGAGCCACTAGGGAAGCCCAGAATCAAACTGTAAATCCAGTTTAATTGACAGAATTTAACTGATTAATTCTACAAATGTTTTATTTGAAGTTGTATTCCAGAGACCATATTACACACTGAGAATCCATGCTTCATGTTGTAAGAAACACCACATCTTCAGACTGTATAGTCTAAAGGAAATAGAAACAAGTGACATAATGACATACAAGTATCTGAAATTACAATTATTACAATTAAAAGCTATGACAGACAGTTGTACAGTTCTGAAAAATGCATGATATGAAATCTGACTTCATCTGATTGAGTAATGAAGAATTTCCTGAAGAAAAAAAAAAGTAGTTCAGAAGGATAGTGGTGAAAGGAGGACATAAGAGTGTACTTGCTGTGTGAATGTTTGTGTGAAATGTAAGGCCAGCGTGGTTACTGCCTGGCTACTTCCCCTCCAATTGTAGGGGAAGTAGGAAAGATAAGACAGTTGCAGATGTTGCAGGATTTTTTTGTTTTTGTTTTTTTTAAAGTGAGTTTGTTCTTTATCCTAAAATTAAAGTGTAGTTAGTCAAGTGAGTAATAAGAGAAAATTTTGTTTTATTGTTATCAGAACTTCATTTTAAAAATTAAAGACTCATTATTGTGGATCACAATAAACTGTGGAAAATTCTTAAAGAGATGGGAATACCAGACCACCTGACCTGCCTTTTGAGAAATCTGCATGCAGGTCAGGAAGCAGCAGTTAGAACTGGACATGGAACAACAGACTGGTTCCAAATAGGAGAAGGAGTACGTCAAGGCTGTATATTGTCACCCTGCTTATTTAACTTATATGCAGAGTACATCATGAGAAATCCTGGGCTGGAGGAAGCACAAGCTGGAATCAAGATTGTCAGGAGAAATCTCAATAACCTCAGATATGCAGATGACACCACCCTTATGGCTGAAAGTGAAGAAGAACTAAAGAGCCTCTTGATGAAAGTGAAAGAGGAGAGTGAAAAAGTTGGCTTAAAGCTCAACATTAAGAAAACTAAGATCATGGCATCCGGTCCCATCACTTCATGGCAAATAGATGGGGAAACAGTGTCAGACTTTAGTTTTTAGGGCTCCAAAATCACTGCAGATTGCAGCCATGAAATTAAAAGATGCTTACTCCTTAGAAGGGAAGTTATGACCAACATAGACAGCATATTAAAAGGCACAGACATTACTTTGCCAAAAAAGGTCTGTCTAGTCAAGGCTATGTTTTTTCCAGTAGTAATGTACAGATGTGAGAGTTGGACTATAAAGGAAGCTGAGCACAGAAAAATTAATGCTTTTGAACTGTGGTGTTGGAGAAGACTCTTGAGAGTCCCTTGGATGGCAAGGAGAAACCAGTCCATCCTAGGGGAGATCAGTCCTGCGTGTTCATTGGAAGGACTGATATTGAAGCTAAAACTCCAATACTTTGGCTACCTGATGCAAAGAACTGACTTATTTGAAAAGACCCTGATGCTGGGGAAGATTGAGGGCAGGAGGACAAGGGGACGACAGAGGATGAGATGGTTGGATGGCTTCACTCACTCAGTGGACATGGGTTTGTGTGGACTCTGGAAGTTGGTGATGAACAGGAAGGCCTGGCGTGCTGCAGTGCATGGGTTGCAAAGAGTCAGGCACAACTGAGCAACTGAAATGAACTGAACTGATTGAGTGAAGAAAAATTGTAGGGACAACGGATTTGGAAGAAAGAAAATGAAAATGTTGCTACAGTGGACCAGATGAGAGCTAAGAATTGCTCCAAGTAAGTGCTTTGGACACAGACACCTTCATACTAATTTAAGAAACACTTAAAATGTAGAATGGAAAGTGTATTGTGGAGAATTAGAAATTAAAGTGACAAAGTTATCCATGGTTACTCTTTGTTGCTGAATTGTGATATTTAGTTGGTTTTATCCCCTGTGATAGAGAATTTAGGCAAGGCTGGGAAATAAAATTCTTCCAATGATGGAGACTATAAGCTCATTTTTAGTACCTCTGGCAGTCCTTTGAAATAGATGTTCAAGCAAAGATGCAGAATTGCCATTTCAAAGAATGAGGCTAAGCTGGATATATAACTTTGTGTGTGGTCTTTACGCAGGTAATTATTGATATGGGAGCAGTAATGGGACTTTGCTAGGGATCAATGAAAAAGTAAAAATGTATCCCTAATATACTGATCAATACTGTGGATAAGAGTGAGAGGAGATTAAGAAAGAATAAATGAATGTTCATAGAAAGTGTGACATCTAGAGTGTGACATCACAGAATCGTTTCAAAATAGTGTCAACAAGCACAGTAAATGCTGATAGAGCAAGTAAAAGGATATTAATGACTAGTGTTTCAGGTGGAAAAATCAATGAAGAGTTTAGAAGTGTTATTTCAGAGAGGTTATTGAAAGAAAACAGATTTTTCTGGGTTGAGGAGAGAAAGGTAGTGAGGAAATATAACCAGTGTTCAAAGGTAACTATTTCAAGAAATGGTTTGTACAGAGAGATGACAAACCTAGAGTTGAAGTGTATATTTAATTGGAGGACGTTAAAAATAAACTGTTAAATATATTCAATGGAAAAATTCAGTCAAAGTGAAATGGAATTGCACTGCATTTGGTACACGGCATAAATAATAGATTTTTCCTAATAAGAATGACAAGATAAAAAACTTCATTTTGAAAATTAATACAAGTAGGGGAAAATGGTGACTTGGAGCTAAGTACCTCTTGAATGAGATTGGAGGATGCAAAGGCTTATATGAACATGTATAAATGAACTTTTGGAGTTGCTATGCATTGATAGCAGAGAGATGAAAGTAGAAAAATAAGGCAACTGATGTGATAATTTTGAAAAGGTAGAATCTGTTGCAACTGGTAAATGGTTTTACCCTGAAACTGGAGCTACTTATGTGAACCCATGGCTTCCTTGGTGGCTCAGATGCTAAAGATTCCACCTGCAATCCAGGAGACCTGGGTTTGATCCCTGTGTTGGAAAGATCCCCTAGAGGAGGAAATGGTAATGCACTTCAGTATTCTTGCCTGAAGAATCCCATGAACAGAGGAGCCTGGCGGGCTACAGTCCCTAGGGTCACAACGAGTCAGACACGATTGAGTGCACATGTGCGTTAAGTCCAATGATCAGTGTCCTACATTCGTTTTACTTGACCTTGTAGCAACATTTCGTAAAGGCTGGTTGTTGTTCACTTGCTAGGTCATGTCCAGCCCTTTGTGACCCCATGAACTGCAGCACCCCAGGCTTCCCTGTCCTTCACTATCTCCCAAAGTTTGCTCAAATTCATATCCATTGATTCAGTGATGCTATATAACCAACTCATCCTCTGCCACCCCTTTTTTCTTTTGCCTTCAGTCTTTCCAGGTATCAGGATCTGTTTATCAGTCTCTCAAAAATTCTTTCTTCATCTGACTTTAAGAAAACAAACACTCTTGATTTTGTCCAAAAGTAATAGAATTCATTTTTGATATCCTAGGAAAAATCTGGGGAGATCCAGGACTCAGTTCTTAAAATTCTGCATTTAACTGATATCTGTATGGTATTTTCCGTTCAATACCTTGAGGTGCTTTTAATTGGGTAGCAAGTCCTATATTTTTAATCTCAATCCTGTACTCTAACAATATATCTTTAAAAAAATACTTTTCTTAAAAATGTAATTTTAGCGCTATTTAGCTTCTTTGTTTGAATCTCAAATAGGTCTTTCACAATTAACAGGACCCAAACCCATATTCTAATTGGAACACCCCCAGTAAGAGCCTGCTTATCTTTCAGTGTCTCTCCTTTAAATTTACAGGTACACTATCCTTGATCTTGAAGTCATTGAACACATCTCACAATAATTCCATCAGCATATGTTGTTGGCTCCTTGTTCAGAATATATTTTATATGTGAACACTTCTCATTGTTGCCACGGCTACAAAGCCTCTCCCTTCTCCTATTATTACTCTTATTTAGACACACAAGTCCCCATGCTCTTTTTGGTATAAATTAAGCATGCTCATACCATAGAACCTTTATAGTTGGCAATCTCTCTTAAAATACCCTCTTTCATCATATCTACATAGCTTGCTCCTATCTTTGTCTCTACCCAAATTTAAACAGAATTACCCCTGAATACCTTTATAAAGGCTTCCATGATGGGTCAGGTGGTAAAGAATCCACCTGCAGAAGTTTCAGGAGACAGAGTTCAATCCCTGGATTGAGAAGATCCGCTGGAGTAGGACGTGACAAACAACTCCAGTATTCTTCCTTGGAAAATCCCTTGGACAGAGGAGCCTGGTGGGCTATGGTCCATGGGGTCACAAAGAGTTGGATATGACTGAAGTGACTAAGCACACATGTACACCGTTTTAAAAGAGAGTATACCTCACTCCCATGCTGTCTATAACCTTCCCATGTTTTATTTTCCCCAATCATAGTATACTATGTGATGTATAGTCTAATTTTCCACATATGTATTTTAGAAATATAGATAGAGTGACTGAGAATATGTAACATAAATTTATCTAACTTATTTTTAGTTGTAATTTACACAGCCACCCATGGCCAGTGGCTATCATCTTGGAAAGTGTAGAGCTAAAATGTTAAACTATTAAGGCAGGGATTGTTCCCTCTTTTCTGTATACTTTTTTCATTATTTTGTGTAGACTATTACCTAAAGCACAGTAAATACCCAATATATGCATGCATGCTGAAGCTGAAGCTCCAATACTTTAGTCACCTGAGGAGAAGAAAAGTCTCATTGGAGAACACTCTGATGCCAGGGAAGACTGAAGGCTTTGAGACAGTGAAGGATAAGGAAGCCTGGCATGCAGCAGTCCCCAGGGTCGCAAAGAGTCAGACATGATTTAGCGACTGAACAACAACAAAAACAACAGAGTACACATCCAAAGAGATGGCTTTGGATTGATTCAGATTAATACATATATTTATTGAAAAGGAAGAGATTCTTTCTCTGTTTCTCAGTCTCTCTCTGTAGGAGGAAAGGAAATGTTAGAGAAGAGATAAGCAGAAAGGTTAGGGTTTTAAAAAAAATGTGTTTTTCAGTCTTTCCAAATCATAACAGAATGGAGGGGAACTACTTAATTCTAGCTGAGGATAACACTGCTCTGGAAGATACAATAAGAATTAATAAAGTGTTGTTGAGCAACAATGCAGGTTGAACTGAGTTTAGAAAACATGAACAAATCATGTTTTTGTGAATATTACCAATAATACTTGACAGCTCAGTTGTTAGAAAATATAAAAAGGCAGGGGAAAACAAGAGAAGTTTCAACTCTGCACTTTCTTATATGATGTTAAAAACTAATCTGTGCCAAAATGATAGTCAGAAACCCAGTACATAGAAAGATACATGTTTCTGGGAAAAGTGATACATCATAATATAGCATGCACAAAGGACCCTCCCAAAGTGCTACAGTGTAAAAAAAGACAAATAGCTGCATTTGTTCCTGTCCACTGATGAATTTAAATGTGGAAGGAAATTTAGCTATTGCACCTATGTGTGTGCTCATTCGCTAAGTCATGCCTGACTCTTTGCAACCCCATGGACTGTAGCCCACCAGGCTCTGTCCAGGGAATTTCCCATGTAGGAATACTGGAGTGGGTTGCCATTTCTTCTTCCAGGGGATCAAACCCATCTCCTGTGTCTCCTGCATTGGTAGACTGATTCTTTACCACTGAGCCACCCTCACCTATAACTGCCTTACATTTTTAAAACACGAATATTGTATTTTTAAAATACAATACTAACATTGATTACAATAAGTTATAAACTTGCAAATATATTTTTCCACACAGTCTATAATGAAATAGAATTTTTAGATAGTATCTAGCTCTTCCATTATGAATTTTTTCAGGTCGTTGAGAATAGTCGCTTATTCAGGGAGTGATTTCCTTTCCTTAATCAGTGACTACAGTTTAATTTCTCAGTACTAATTTTCACATATTAGAATTTAAACTTCACTCCTTAGCCCCAGACTACACTGTACACATTTGAAAATGTCTTCCTGATGTTGCTGCTCCTCTACATGTCCTGAGTGTCTGCAAGCTGTCCCTGGCAGGACCTGGCTTAATCCTCTCTTGCTTCTGAGGGTTTTTCTGGTTGTTTATAGTCCAGTCCTTCTGACTGTGATACTTAAGGGTAAATTTACATTGAAAAGCTCACTCAGCTAGTTTGTGATAGCAAGAAGCTTAGCATCCTGACCTTTGTACTGAGCTTGTCTGATGTACTCTTTTTGAATTTCTCTACATTTGAAGTGGTAAACCTCAGCTTTCTGATTTGACATTTCAGACTGTTCAGGAACTTCCCTGGATACATTTGTGGTTTATACTCCCGAGTACAAAGTTCTCTGTCAGTTTGAATCCTTTGTTCCTTAGCTTCATGTGTTCATCCTTCTTGCTCCACAATCATACTGCAATCCATCTGCAGTGGACTGAATGTTTCTGTCCACATGGCTCCTCAACCCAAATGCATCTGTTGAAACCCTAACCTTCATTGTTTTAGTATTCTGAAGTGGAGCCTTTGGGAGGTGACTATAAAAGAATGTGATGAAATCTTGAAGGTGGAGCTCTTCTGAATGGGATTAGTGTGCTTGTAAAAGAAATGTGAGAGAGCCAGGGCTCCTCCTGCCATGAGAGGTTACAGTGAGAACAGATCTGTCAGTGAATAAGTGGTTCCTCATCAGACACCAAATCTGTTGGTGTCTTGATCTTGGACTTCTTACCTTCCAGAAATGTGGGAAATAAAACATCATTATTTATAAGCCACCTTGTTTACAGTATATTTTTATGGAAGCCTAGATGGACTAAGATACCACTTCAATTAACCTGCCCAAAGCAAGGTCTTAGTGATATAATTTTTTACTGTTTGCACATCAGAAAATGTCTTTATTCCATCTTCACATCGGATTTGTGATTTGGTTGGATGCCTGTTTTAAATTCTGTTGACTTCACTCTTTAAGAACACTTTCCCCACTCTGTATTGTGGATGGAAGTCTGGTGCCCATTTTAATTGTTCCTGCTTTATGATATGTTTATTTGATTTTATTTCCTATCACCTATTTAATTTTTTCCTCAAGTTTTCAAAACTTTATTTAAATTTAAAAGAGCTTACAATTTTATTTTTTTGGGGTCAAAGATGCCTATTCTTATAGATTGAACTTTTTCTTAAAAAATACTTCGTTCATCCAATTAGTAAGAACAGAGTATCTATGATTGGTTTGGGCTTCCCAGGTGGTTCAGATGGTAAAGAATCTGCCTGCAATGTAAAAGTCCTGGGTTCAATCCCTGAGTTGGGACAGTCCCCTGGGGGAGGGCATGGCAACCCACTCCAGTATTCTTGCCTGGAGAATCTCCATGGACAAAGGAGTCTGGCAGGGTACAGTCCATGTGGTCATAAAGAGTCGGACACAACTGAGGGACTAAGCACGGCACAGCACAGCATGATTGATTTAAAGTGATTTCTAGGGCACAATATCTAATGACATTGCCACTTTTGCAGATTGAAATTTTGTTTTTAATTATTTGGTCAATTCTGGATAGACAAAAAGAATCTGGTAAAAGCTGACTATGAAATACTATGAAATTATGAAAAGCTATGACAAATGTAGACAGTGTGTTGAAAGCAGAGACATTGCTCTCCCAACAAAGGTCCATACAGTCAAGGCTGTGGTCTTCCTAGTGGTCCCATACAGTTATGAGAGCTGGACCATAAAGAAGGCAGAGTGCCAAAGAATCGATGCCTTCAAACTGTGGTGCTGGAGAAAACTCCTAAGAGTCCCCTTGACAGCAAGGAGTTCAAACCAGTCAATCTTAAAGAAAATCAACCCTAAATATTCCTTGGAGGGACTGATGCTGAATTTGAAGCTCCAGTATTTTGGTTATCTGATATGAACAGCCAACTCATTCCTTGATGCTATGAAAAATTGAGGGCAGAAGAAGAGGACAACAGAGGATGAGGTATCTGGATGGCATCACTGATGCAATGGATAAGAACTTGGGCAAACTTTGGGAAATGGTGAAGGACAGAGAGGCCTGATGTGCTACAGTCCATGGGGTCTCAAAAAGTGGGACATGACTGAGTGACTGAACAACAGCAACAAAAGATGATTAAAAGATAGATACCTAGAATATAATTACATGTTTGTAAATTTCTTATCTTTTCTATACATTGGTTTAAGTTCTAGATAGATCTTATACACTATCTTAGTCCATTGAGGCTGCTATAGCAAAATGCCATAAACTTAGTGCCATATAAACAACAAAACATTATTTTTCATAGTTCTGGAGGCTGGAAGTCTGAGATCAAGGTGCCAGTATGGTCAAGTTCTGATAAGGGTGTTCTTCCAAGTGGCAGACTGCTGAGTTCTTATGTCCTCTCAGAGTGGATAGCAGAGAGCAGTGACTCTCTAGCGGATCCTATAAAGCCACTGACCCTATTCATGAGGACTCAGGCCAGAGACCTCATCTGATCCTAGTCACCTCCCTAAAGCCCTAGCTCCTAATACCATCACATTAGGGGGCTCCCTGTGTTGTTTGGTGGCATCACCGACTCAGTGGATATGAGCTTGAGTAAACTCCGGGAGCTGGTGATGGACAGGGAGGCCTGGCGTGCTGCAGCCCATGGGGTCGCAAAGAGTCGGACGTGACTGAGCGACTGAACTGAACTGTGTTGCTCAGCAGTAAAAGAATCTGCCTTGCCAGCAGGAGACTCAGGTTTGATCCTTGTGTTGGGAAGATCGTCTGAAAAGGAAATTACAACCCATTCCAGAATTCTTTCTGGGGAAATCCCATGGACAGAAAAGCCTGGCAGGCTACAGTGCATGGGTTCACAAAGATTTGGACATAGTGACTAAAGAACAACAATAAGTGTTAGATTTAAGTACACAGATCTAAGGGGAACATGAACGCAAGAGAACAAGGAAGAAAAAAAGGTGAAAGATTTCTGGAAGTCTGAAGATCAGTAAAGAAAAATGAGAGCCATACATCCTGCAAATACATATTTTTTTCTGTAACTAGACTCTGTGCAATCTCACTGCTTCATTTTTAGAAAGTTTTGTTTGATTAGTCATTTTGTCACAGAATTTTCGAATCCTGTTTGTAGCAATTTATTCTGTGATATCCACCCCCAATACAACTCTATATATGTAAATGAGACCTTTATTTGCTATATTGCCTCAGGCTTACCTTCAAATGTTCTCATTCTTTCTATTATAATTTTGTCTCAAAAACTAGCATACCTTATGTTTCAAAGGGGAAATTGCAGACTTTGAAACTATATTTATGATTTATATATATATATATATATTTATATATATAATTTATGACTAAATTTTTATCTCTTTGTTATCTGTCCCTCAAAAGTAAAGACATATTATGCCATTGTGGGAGTATATGTATGTATGTATGTATATATGTTATTTCCTATAGCACCCAGGTGGCACTAGTGGTGAAGAACCTGCCTGCCAGTGCAGGAGATGTAAGAGATGCAGGTTTGATCCCTGGGTCAGGAAGATCCCCTGGAGGAGGGCATGGCAAACCTCTCCAGTATTCTTGCCTGGAGAATCCCATGGTCAGAGATACTTAATGGTCTACAGTCCATAGGCATCACAAAGATGGACACTACCAAAGTGACTGGGTGAACTCATAGCACCCAGATTAAATATGCAGATTGTTTGAAAATATTTTAAAAATAAATGATATAATTTGACATCCTTTGGATTTACAGTAAGTCAACATTTTTCTGAAATGAGTTTACTTACAAAAATCGCTTTTAAAACTTTGCTTGCTGGTCAAACAGGATCTTGGATATAGGCCTTATATGTATATATATTTCATCAGAAAAAATGAAATGAGATTAATGAAATGTAATGATTTAATCAGTTTGGTAATGGAAAGTTCTGCTTGTCCTATTAAAGGAGATAAGTTACAATTTGCAACAAGATAGTAAAATTATATCAGAAAATGTTTTGTGAAATCTTTCATTTTAAATGAATTTCCAAGGAATATATTCTGGTTATTTTCCATTTACCCTACATTTCTTCTCTTGACCCTGATGTCAGTCCAGGATGCTTGCCCCAACAGATGCATTATCTAAGTCACCACTATTATCTTCCTTTCAGTGGGCTTGGGAGAAGAGACAGTTTGGTGCGTGTTTTTCTTGCTCTGTCTTTGCAGAGTAAAGGTTTGGTAATGGTGGAATTTCCTCAGCTCTTTTTTGGGTGTCAACTCTCTCAGCTATCTTTCTTTTTAGATTCTATTAACTGCACTCTCCCTTCGCACCCTAAGAACTGAGATAATAGGGTTTCCCTCACCACCATTCCCTATGACTTGAACTGGATAATTTACCATCTTCTGTAGGCTTCATTCAATTAACCTTTAAAGATGTTAGAATCATGACTGCATAAAATTGCAGCCAATTTTCTCAGTTCTAATAATGGCATAAATGATGAGATGCACAATCATTTTCCTTGAGATATTTTTTGGCCCCATAGACTGAGCAGGATCATGGAAAAATCATTCAAGATGAAGTGTTTAACCTCTTTAGACACTTGAAGCAACAGATTTCAGCAGCAGAAAATAAAACAGTGTATGTTTAATGGCGTGTGTAAAATTGAGAAAGAAAAAAATAACAACTCTTTATCTTGTTTCTAAATGTTCAAATTCCATTGTTTAAAATGAAACAATTACATAAATTAAAACAAGGAGTAGAATATTTTTAATGATCCTAAAATGGCATTTGCTTAGCGTGTGTGATATGTATTCATTTAGTTAATTTGCAATTCACTGTTCATCTTAACATTATATATAATATACTATATGTTTTCAACTTACATGATTTCAATATATATACAACATTGTATTTGAAAATGCATTCTTTTTTTTTCAATATTCACAAAGCAATCAATGTAATACACCACATTAACAAGTTGAAAAATAAAAATCACATGATTATCTCAATAGATGCAGAGAAAGCCTTTGACAAAATTCAACATCCATTTATGATAAAAACCCTCCAAAAAACAGGAATAGAAGGAACATTCCTCGACATAATAAAAGCTATATATGACAAACCCACAGCAAACATTATCCTCAGTGGTGAAAAACTGAAATCATTCCCCCTGAAGTCAGGAACAAGACAAGGGTGCCCACTCTCACCACTACTTTTCAACATAATTTTGGAAGTCTTGGCCACAGCAATCAGAGCAGATAAAGAAATCAAAGGAATCCAGATTGGAAAAGAAGAAGTAAAACACTCTCTGTTTGCAGATGACATGATCCTCTATATTGAAAACCCTAAAGATTCTACGAGAAAATTACTAGAGCTAATCAGTGAATATAGCAAAGTTTCAGGATACAAAATCAACACACAGAAATCCCTGGCATTTCTATACACTAACAATGAGAAAACAGAAAGAGAATTTAAGGAAACAATTCCATTCACCATCAAAACAAAAAGAATAAAATACTTAGGCATATTTCTACCTAAAGAAACAAAAGACTTGTATATAGAAAACTATAAAACACTGATGAAAGAAATCAAAGAGGGCACAAACAGATGGAGAAATGTGCCGTGTTCGTGGATTGGAAGAATCAATATAGTGAAAATGAGTATACTACCCAAAGCAATCTATAGATTCAATGCAATTCCTATCAAGCTACCAGAGGTCTTTTTCGGAGAATTAGAGCAAATAATTTCACAATTTGTATGGAAATACAAAAAACCTCGTATAGCCAAAGCAATCTTGAGAAAGAAGATTGGAACTGGAGGAATCAACCTACCTGACTTTAAGCTATACTACAAATCCACAGTCATCAAGACAGTATGGTACTGGCACAAAGACAGAAATATAGATCAATGGAACAAAATAGATAGCCCAGAGATAAATCCACGCATCTATGGACACCTTATCTTTGACAAAGGAGGCAAGAATATACAATGGAGAAAAGACAACCTCTTTAACAAGTGGTGCTGGGAAAACTGGATAGCCACTTGTAAAAGAATGAAACTAGAACACTTTCTAACACCATACACAAAGATAAATTCAAAATGGATCAAAGATCTAAGCATAAGACCAGAAACTATAAAACTCCTAGAGGATAACATTGGGAAAACACTCTCTGACATTAAACAAAGCAGGATCCTACATGACCCACCTCCCACAATACTGGAAATAAAAGCACGAATAAACAAATGGGACCTAATTAAAATTAAAAGCTTCTGCACAGCAAAGGAAACAATAAGCAAGGTGAAAAGACAGCCTTCATAATGGGAGAAAATAATAGCCAATGAAGCAACGGACAAACAATTAATCTCAACAATATACAAGCAACTCCTGCAGCTCCATTCTAGGAAAATAAACGACCCAATCAAAAAGTGGGCCAAAGAATTGAACAGACGTTTCTCCAAAGCAGACATAAAAATGGCTAACAAACACATGAAAAGATGCTCAACATCACTCATTATCAGAGAAATGCAAATTAAAACCACAATGAGATATCACTTCACACCACTCAGAATGGCTGCAATCCAAAAATCCACAAGTAATAAATGCTGGAGAGGATGTGGAGAAAAGGGAACTCTCTTACACTGTTGGTGGGATTGCAAAATAGTACAGCCTCTATGGAAAACAGTGTGGAGGTTCCTTAAAAAACTGCAAATAGTCCTGCCATATGACCCAGCAATCCCACTGTTGGGCATATACACGAAGGAAACCAGAATTGAAAGAGACACGTGTACCCCAATGTTCATCGCTGCTTTATTTACAATAGCCAGGACATGGAACCAACCTAGATGCCCACCAACTGACGAATGGATAAGAAAGCTGTGGTACATATACACAATGGAATATTACTCAGCATTAAGGAAAAATTCATTTGAATCAGTTCTACTCAGATGGACGAAACTGGAGCCCATTATCCAGAGTGAAGTAAGCCAGAAGCAAAAACAACAATACAGTACATTAACAGATATATATGGAATTTAGAAAGACGGTAACGAGAACCCAGCATGCGAGACAGCAAAAGGAACGCAGATGTATAGAATAGACTCAGGGCCTCTGTGGATGAGGGAAAGGGTGGGATGATATGGGAGAATGGCATTGAAACATGTTAATTATCATATGTCTAAGCAATAGCAGGCCCAGGATTGATGCTTGGGACTGGTGCAACGAGATTTCCCAGGGGGGAGGGAGGAGGAAGGGGGGTTCTGGAGGGGGAGCATATGTAAACCCATGGTGATATCATGTCATTGTTTGGTAAAACTAATAAAAAAAAATGTTAAAAAAAAAAAAAGAAAGCTTTCCTCTGTGATCGATGCAAAGAAATAGAGGAAAACAACAAAATGTGAAAGACTAGAGATCTCTTCAAGAAAATTAGAGATATCAAGGGAACCTTTCATGCAAAGATGGGATCGATAAAGGACAGAAATGGTATGGACCTAACAGATGCAGAGGATATTAAGAACAGGTGGCAAGAATACACAGAACTGTACAAAAAAGATCTTCACGACCCAGATAATCATGATGGTGCAATCACTCACATAGAGCTAGACATCCTGGAATGTGAAATCAAGTGGGCCTTAGAAAGCATCACTACAAACAAAGCTAGTGGAGGTGATGGAATTCCAGTAGAACTATTTCAAATCCTAAACGTTGATGCTGTGAAAGTGCTATACTCAATATACCATCAAATTTGGAAAACTCAGCAGTGGCCACAGGACTGGAAAAGGTCAGGTTTCATTCCAATCCCAAAAAAAGGAAATGCCAAAGAATGCTCAAACTACTGCACAATTGCACTCATCTCACATGCTAGTAAAGTAATGCTCAAAATTCTCCAAGCCAGGCTTCAGCAATACATGAGCCGTGAACTTCCAGATGTTCAAGCTGATTTTAGAAAAGGCAGAGGAACCAGAGATCAAATTGCCAACATCCTCTGGATTATCAAAAAAGTAAGAGTTCCAGAAAAACATCTACATCTGCTTTATTGACTATGCCAAAACCTTTGACTGTGTGAATCACAATAAACTGTGGAGAATTCTGAAAGTGATGGGAATACCAGACCACCTGATTTGCCTCTTGAACAACCTGTATGCAGGTCAGGAAGCAACATTTAGAACTGGACATGGAACAACAGACTGGTTCCAAATAGGAAAAGGAGTATGTCAATGCAGTATATTATCACCCTGCTAATTTAACTTTTATGCAGAGTACATCATGAGAAATGCTGAGCTGCAAGAAGCACAAGCTGAAATCAAAGTTGCCGGGAGAAATATCAATAACCTCAAATATGCAGATGACACCGCCCTTAAGGCAGAAAGTGAAGAGGAATTAAATGGCCTCTTGATGAAAGTGAAAGAGGAGAGTGAAAAAATTGGCTTAAACTTCAGTAATCAGAAATTAAGGTCATGGCATCCAGTCCCACCACTTCATGGGAAATAGATGTGGAAACAGTAGAAACATTGTCAGACTTTATTCTTTGGGGCTCCAAAATTACTGCACATGGTGATTGCAGCCATGTAATTAAAAGACGCTTATTCCTTGGAAGGAAAGTTATGACCAACCTCAATAGTTTATTAAAAAGCAGAGACACTGTTTTCCCAACAAAGTTCCATCTAGTGAAAGCTATGGTTTTTCCAGTGGTCATGTATGGATTTGAGAGTTGTACTGTGAAGAGACCTAAGAGCTGAAGAATTGATGCTTTTGGACTGGTGTGTTTGAGAAGACTCTTGAGAGTCCCTTGGACTTCAAGGAGATCCAACCAGTTCATCCTAAAGGAGATCAGTCGTGGGGTGTTCATTGGAAGGACTGATGTTGAAGCTAAAACTCCAATGTTTTGGCCACCTCATGTGAAGAGTTGACTCATTGGAAAAGACCCTGATGCTGGGAAAGTTGTGGGCAGGAGGAGAAGGGGACAACAGAGGATGAGGTGGCTGGATGGTATCATTGACTCCATGGACATGAGTTTGGGTAATTCTCGGGAGTTGATGATGGACAGGGAGGCCTGGTGTGCTGCGATTTACGGGGTCACAAAGAGTCGGACACAACTGAGTGACTGAACTGAACTGAACTGATGAAAACCCTTGATTTTTGTGAGTTAGGCCACTAAATCATCAAAAATCTTCTGAAATTCCATCTGAAATGTAGTTAGGATAGGGTTGTGAAAGTGAAAGTTATGTCTGACTCTTTGCAATCCCATGGACTATAGCCCACCAGGCTCCTCTGTCCATGAAATACTTCAGGCAAGAATACTGGAGTGGGTAGCCATTCCCTTCTCCAGGGGATATTCCCAACCTGGGTCTCCAGCATTGCAGAGGATTCTTTATCATCTGAGCCACCAGGGAAGCCAAGTATAGGATTTTGGGTGAGGAAAAACATCTTTTAAAATCTAGAGGATTTCTTGTGGCTTCAGGCACATTTGAGGTTTTGATCCTTCGTGAAATCCTTCTTGCTACCCTTATTAAAGGAAAGGTGAAGACTAGAGTGTTGTTTCTAAGATAAATCACAGTTCTGCTCTGCATGTTACATATGGAATCAGGTATTTATATCATCTAATAGAGATTGGTTATCCAGTTATCGGTAACTAATGAGTAAACATTATTGAAAGTAACTTGAAATTGATTAAATTCAGTGATTTTAGAGCCTCAAAAAATAAAATCTCTCACTGTTTCCATTGTTCCCACATCTGTTTGCCATGAACTGATGGGACCATAAGCCATGATCTTAATTTTCTGAATGTTGATTTTTTTTTAAATTTTCTTTACTTCATTGTCTTGGTTTTGCCATACATTGACATGAAACTGCCATGGGTATACATATGCTCCCCCTCCAGAACTCCCCTCCCTCCTCCCTCCTGATTCCCTCCCCCTGGGTCATCCCGGTGCACCAGGGCCGAGTATCAACCCTGGGCTGGCGATTGATTTCACATATGATAATTAACATGTTTCAATGTCATTCTCCCATATGATCCCACCCCTGCTCTCTTCCACAGAGTCCACGAGTCTGATCTATACATCTGCGTTCCTTTTGCTGTCTCGCATGCTGGGTTCTCATTACCATCTTTCTAAATTCCATATATATGCGTTAGTATACTGTATTGTTGTTTTTGCTTCTGGCTTACTTCACTCTGGATAATAGGCTCCAGTTCCGTCCACCTGAGTAGAACTGCTTCAAATGAATTTTTTTTTTTAATGCTGAGTAATATTCCATTGTGTATATGCACCACAGCTTTCTTATCCATTCGTCAGTTGATGGGCATCTAGGTTGCTTCCATGTTCTGGCTATTGTAAACAATGTGGCGATGAACATTGGGATACACGTGTCTCTTTCAATTCTGGTTTCCTCGGTGTGTATGCCCAGCAGTGGGATTGCTGGGTCATATGGCAGGTCTATTTGCAGTTTTTTAAGGAATCTCCACACTGTTTTCCATAGTGGCTGTACTAGTTTGCATTCCCACCAACAGTGTAAGAGGGTTCCCTTTTCTCCACATTCTCTCCAGCATTTATCGCTTGTAGATTTTTGGATTGCAGCCATTCTGACTGGTGTAAAGTGGTACCTCATTGTGGTTTTGATTTGCATTTCTCTGATAATGAGTGATGTTGAGCATCTTTTCATGTGTTTGTTAGCCATTTTTATGTCTTCTTCGGAGAAATGTCTGTTAAGTTCTTTGGCCCACTTTTTGATTGGGTCGTTTATTTTTCTCAAATGGAGCTGCAGGAGTTGCTTGTATATTTTTGAGATTGTTTGTCCGTTGCTTCATTGGCTATTATTTTCTCCCATTCTGAAGGCTGTCTTTCACCTTGCTTATTGTTTCCTTTGTTGTGCAGAAGCTTTTAATTTTAATTAGGTCCCATTTGTTTATTCGTGCTTTTATTTCCAGTATTCTGGGAGGTGGGTCATAGAGGATCCTGCTTTGGGTTATGTCAGAGAGTGTTTTGCCTATGTTATCCTCTAGGGGTTTTATAGTTTCTGGTCTTATGCTTAGATCTTTGATCCATTTTGAGTTTATTTTTGTGTATGGTGTTAGAAAGTGTTCTAGTTTCATTCTTTTACAAGTGGCTGTCCAGTTTTCCCAGCACCACTTGTTAAAGAGGTTGTCCTTTCTCCATTGTATATTCTTGCCTCCTTTGTCAAAGATAAGGTGTCCACAGATGGGTGGATTTATCTCTGGGCTATCTATTTTGTTCCATTGATCTATATTTCTGTCTTTGTGCCAGTACCATACTGTCTTGATGACTGTGGATTTGTAGTATAACCTAAAGTCAGGTAGGTTGATTCTTCCAGTTCCATTCTTCTTTCTCAAGATTGCTTTGGCTATACGAGGTTTTTTGTATTTCCATACAAACTGTGAAATTATTTGTTCTAATTCTCTGAAAAAGACCTCTGGTAGCTTGATAGGAATTGCACTGAATCTATAGATTGCTTTGGGTATTATACTCATTTTCACTATATTGATTCTTCCAATCCAAGAACATGGTATTAAGTCAACTTTTCCACTACACTCTTTCACATTCATCAGGATGCTCTTAAGTTCATCTTAACTTTCTGCCATAAGGGTGATGTCATCTGCATACCTGAGGTAACTGATATTTCTCCCAGCAATCTTGATTCCACCTTGTGCTTCATCCAGCCCAGTGTTTCTCATGATGTACTCTGCATATGAGTTAAATAAGCAGGGTGACAATATACAGCCTTGACGTACTCCTTTCCCTATTTGGAACTAGTCTGTTGTTCCATGTCCAGAGCTAACTGTTACTTCTTGCCTGCATACAGGTTTGTCAAGAGGCAGGTCAGGTGGTCTGGTATTTTTAAGAATTTTCTACAGTTCGTTTTGGTCCACACAATAAAAGGCTTTGGCATAGTCAGTAAAGCAGAAGCAGTTTTTCTGGAGCACTCTTGCTTTTGTCATGACCCCATGGTTGTTTGCAATTTGATTTCTAATTCCTCTGCCTTTTCTAAAAGCAGCTTTAACATCTGCAAGTTCTTGGTTCATGTACTTTAGAAGTCTGACTTGGAGAATTTTCAATATTACTTTATTAGTGTGTGAGATGAGTACAACTGTGTGGTAGTTTGACTATTCTTTGTCATTGCTTTTCTTTGGGATTAGAATGAAAACTGACCTTTTCCAGTCCTGTGGCCACTAGTGAGTTTTCCATATTTGCTAACATATTGAGTGCAGCACTTTCACAGCATTATCTTTTAGAATTTGAAATAGCTCCACTAGAATTCCATCACCTTAGCCGACTTTGTTGCTACTGATGCTTCTTATGGCCCACTTGACTTGGCATTTCCGGATATCTGGCTCTAGGTGAGTGATCACACCATTGTGCTTATCTAGGTGATTAGGATCTTTTTTGTATAGTTCTTCTGTGTATTCTTGCCACCTCTTCTTAATATCTTCTGCTTCGGTTAGGTCCAAACAATTTATGTCCTTTATTGTGCCCATCCTGGCATGAAATATTCCCTTGGTATCTAATTTTTTTGAAGAGATCTCTAGTGTTTCCCACTCTCTTGTTTCCCTCTGTTTCTTTGCACTGATTCCTGATTAAGGTTTTCTTATCTCCCCTTGCTATTCTTTGAAACTCTGCATTCAAATGGGTATATCTTTGCTTTTCTCCTTTGCCTTTCACTTCTCTTCTTTTTACAGCTTTTTGTAAGGCCTCCTCAGACCATTTTGCCTTTCTGCATTTCTTTTTCTCAGGGATTGTCTTGATGCCTGCCTCCTGTAAAATGTCACAAATCTTTATCCATAGTTCTTCAGCACTCGCTATCAGATCTAATCCCTTGAACCTATTTGTCACCTTCACTGTATAATTGTAAGGGATTTGATTTAAGTCATAACTGAATGCTCCAGTGGTTTTCCCTACTTCCTTCAAGTTAATTCTGAGTTTGTCAATAAGGAGTTCATGATCTGAGCCACAGTCAGCTCACAGTGCCCTCGACTTCTTTCATATTATTCTCAATACAACACTTCAACTGACCAAGCCAAATACATTGTCCTACACCTCTCAGCTCAAAGTTCCCCAATTGTTTCCTGTCTCTACAAATAACAAAAAGCAATACTTCTGCAATGGCCAGAAGGGCATTAAATTATCTGTCCTTCTTTCTTTCTCACTTCTCTCCCTGCTATTCTTTGTCTCACTCAAATGAGTCACATGGGCCTTAGCACTGTTCCTAGAACACTCTTCACTCTTTCCCACCTCAGGGCCTCTGCTCTTGCTTATCCTTTTGCCTAGAATATCCATGAATCAGAAACACATAGCATTTTTTCTTCATATTTTTCCAACTTTGCATGAAAATCACCTTTCAAATCACCTTTCAGTGAGGATCACCATCCTTCCAGTTCAAAATCGAACCACTTCCCATAGTGATTTATCCCACATTAAATTTTCTACATTAACTCACTATGTAAGTTATGATTTTATTTTCTCCTTTCCTCACTTGCTAATAGGTAACTTCCATATGGGCAGTTATTGTGGAAATACCCACTGTTCCTTAAATGACTGGCAGAAGATTTTAATAAATGAATATTATAAAATTTTTCCTTTTATATGTAAGCTATTTAAACTGCCTTATGAGGTAGTCAAAGACTTCAAAATTTATAACATTTGTATATGAAAAGATCTGTATCATGTATTAAGCCACTCTTTTTATATATGACAATAATACTTCATGCCCTATTAAAGTTGTGGATTTCATAGTTTACATTTAAGTGGGAGCTTTCCAGTGAAGAAATAGTTCCATCTTGTTTACTTATGACAAAATAATCCTGGAGTTATGAAGAATCCCCACTAATATCACAATTTTAATTATTAATATTAAGGGAACATGAGTTTTAGAAGTACTAAATTCAAGCCACAAACCAGGTTACCTTTTATTCTCAAAATTACATTTCAGTGACTCCTAACAAAACAGTGCATCTTACTATCTGCATTGTGCTATTTTTCTACTCATTCTGATTTTTACCAGGAAAAAATCATATCTTTCCTACTTATATTCACTTATTAATTATCTATATTTCAAAATACATGTCATGGACTATTAAATAATTTTTCCAATTGAATAGTTAACATAGAGATTCACTAGAGAAGGATAAATACTCTATGATTTCATTTATATGCAGAATCTAAAACAAACAAACAAATACAACAGATAGAAACATAGTCAAGGGACTTCACTGATGGTCCACTGGTTAAGAATCCACCTTGCAGTGCAGGGGGATGTGGGTTTAATTCCTGGTAGAGAAACTAACATCCAACATGTCGAGAAGCTACCAAGCCCACATGCTCTGCAGCCTGTGTGCCACAACTAAGACCTAAGACAGCCAAATAAATAAATATTAGAAAAAAGATAAAGGAAATAGAGTATTAGACACAAAGTACAGATGCTTGCCACAGGGGAGGCGGCTGGGAGAATGAGATGAGAACGTGAGGGAGATCAGAAGATGCAAGCTTCCGTTACACAATGAATGAGTCACAGTTATGACATATATGGTGTGGGAAATAAAGACAATAATTATGTGATGTTTTTTATGGTGAGAGATGGAAATTTAATTTATTGTGGTTATTATTTTGAAATGTATAGTAATACTGAATCACTACATTGTACACCCTAACCTTAATCCTAACCCTAAGGCACCCCAG
Source organism: Antilocapra americana (assembly GCA_007570785.1). Lineage (NCBI taxonomy): Eukaryota > Metazoa > Chordata > Mammalia > Artiodactyla > Antilocapridae > Antilocapra > Antilocapra americana. The sequence continues at coordinate 34,242,096 of ML661338.1, read as the reverse complement.
CATACAAAACAGTTTCCTTAACATGGGGATATTGAAACATGAAGCAACTAGTTAACTAGAAAAGTCTTGGTGTGATAATAAGAAAATCACAGAGTGCCATTACATGCAGGTAGGTATAGATCTCTAATATTATAAATGGGTGGTGACATTTTTATAAAGTTTTAGGTAGGAAAAATAATGTTTTGTGGGCATGGATCCTGGACATACAGGGACCAGATCATAGTATCATCTTAAACCTGAGACTAGTGGAGCACCAAAAAGCAACATGTGGACCCAAGATCACCAAGTTGCTATAGAACTACAGCCAGATATATTCATGAGAAGACTTGGTCTTCATAGACAATTTGAGCTACAACTGACTAGATATCTAACCACAAAACAAACTAATTGTTTTAATTTAACTTAAATTTAATTAACAAACAAAAATAAATAAAATAAAGCAAATTGTTTTATTTTAACAAACCACAAAACATATATATATATATATATATATATATATATATATAGAGAGAGAGAGAGAGAGAGAGAGGAGGGCATGCCAACCCACACCACTATTCTTGCCTGGAGAATTCTACGGACAGGGGAGCCTGGCAGGCTACAGTTCATGGGGTCGCAAAGAGTTCAACAAGACTAAGCATGTGCTTGTGCATGCTATGCCCTTCTAGACTTTTAGCTTTTTAAGATCTAACAGTGTTAGGTATATTAATCCAAAGGAGTCTCTTCTTTCAGATAAACCCTGGCTTTATATTGCCCTATATATCTTGACTTTCAGTGATATCACTCTCTTGAACCTGAAATTCTATATCCTCAAATATTTTCTGTTAAATAAAAGTCTGTGTATCATCAAATCACATGATGTTATAGTGAGAGTCCAGTCACATAGAGGTTCAGGCTGGATAACTCGCTCAAACTCATAAACTGATAAGTGACTGAGCAAGAAAATCCTTCTGGCTATGTGCCTGAGAACAAGTTTAATGTCTTTTCCATTATGGAACCCTGATTTTTTTTTTTTAAACAAGAACACCATGCATAACACATGAACATTTTAATTCAGTTACTTTCTCAAAAGAATTTCTACTTTTAGAAATGAAGAGGGCAGCTTCTATTATATTCCACAATTTTCAATATCACAATTCAATATATACAGTTGAAAAACCTAATATTGATGTGTGGTTATATCACCCCAAATTATTTTATTGTCACCAACAATAAAAAGAAATTCAAACAACTCAAGTTCCTTTTGATTTACAGAGAAAGACACAATTTGATGTTGTTTCCAATATATCTAAGGATGTGATATGTGTCTAAATCTCTTTCTATAACATCATATTAGTGTAGTGGATGAAATAATGCTTTGTTTTTCAAATAAAATGTACTCTGAAATTAATTTATTGACATAGGTTGAATTTCTATCCATAACAAACAGTTTGATTTACTTATTCTTTTATTTGAAATTGGTTGGCAATATTTCCCAAAATGTATTATTTAAAAAATCATCAGACTTCTGTTTCTAACCAGAGATTCTGATTAGATAGGTTTGGAGTGAGTTCAGAGAATCTGCCTTTCTGAGAAGTCACCAGGTGTGATACTTTTGGTCTTTACACTATGAACCAATGCACCATGCACTATGAATATATTGTAAGGATAGCCATATAGTACATGATTACTCTTTTACTGCTATTAAAGTGCTGCACTCAATATGCCAGCAAGTTCGGAAAACTCAGCAGTGGCCACGGATTGGAAAATGTCAGTTTTCTTTTTCTTTTTTTATTTTATTTTATGTTATTTTATTTATTTATTTATTTTAATTTTCTTTACATTATCGTGTTGGTTTTGCCATACATTGACATGAATCTGCCATGGGTATACATGTGTTCCCCTTCCAGAACCCCCCTCCTTCTTCCCTCCCGATTCCTTTTTTCTGGGTCATTCCAATTGCAAAGAAAGGCAATGCCAAAAAAATGTGCAAACACATAACTGTGATCATTTCATATGCTAGCAAGATAATGCTCAAAATCCATCAAATTAAGCTTCAACAGTGCCTGAACTGAGAACTCAGAGATGGTCAAGCTAGATTTAGAAAAGGCAGAGGAACCAAATTGACAGCACCCATAGGATCATAGAAAAAGCAAGAGAATTCCAGAAAAACATCTACTTCTGCTTCATTGACTGCACTAAAGCCTTTGGCGTATGGATCACAACAGATTGCAAAATTATTAAAGAAATGGAAATATCAGACAACCTAGCCAGCCTTCTGAGAAACCTGTATGCAGGTCAAGAAGCAAGAGTTAGAACCAGATATGAAACAATTAACTTGTTCCAAATTGGGAAAGGAGTATGTCAAGGCAATGTATTGTCACCCCGTTTATTTAACTTACATGAAAAGTACATCATACAAAATGCCAGGCTGGACAAAGCACAAGCTGGAATCAAGTTTGCATGGAGAAATATCAGCCATCTCAGACATGCAGATGAAATCACCCTAAAGGCAGAAAGTGAAGAGGAACTAAAGAGCCTCTGGATAAGGGTGAAAGAAGAGACTGAAAATGCTGGCTTAAAATTCAACATTCAAAACACTAAGATCATGGCAACCAGTCCCACCCCTTCATGACAAATTGAAGGGGAAAAAACGGAAACTGAAAAAGATTTTATTTTCTTGGTCTCCAAAATTACTACCACAAAATTAAAAGACACTTGCTCCTTGGGAAGGAAAGCTATGACAAAACTAGATAGCACATTATAAAAAGCAGAGACATCATTTTGTTGACAAAAGTCCATATAATCAAAGTTATGTAGTCAGTAGTCATGTATGGATGTGAGAGTTGGATCATAAAGAAGGCTGTGTGCTGAAAGATTGATGCTTTCGAACTGTGGTGTTGGAGAAGACTCTTGAGAGTCTCTTGGACAGCAAGATCAAACCATTCAATCCTAAAGGAAATCCAATCTGAATATTCACTGAAAGGACTGATGCTAAAGCTGAAGCTTCAATGTTTTGGCCACCTGATGCTAAGAGCCAACTCATTAGAAAAGATCCTGATGCTAGGAAAGATTGAGGGCAGGTAGAGAAGGGGGCATCACAGGATGAGATGGTTGGATGGCATCATCAACTCAATGGACATGAATCTGAGCAAACTCAGGGAGATGGTGAAGGACAGGGAAGCCTTGCGTGCTGCCATCCATGGGCTCACAAAGAGTCAGATATGACAGAGTGACTGAACAACAATAAATCTCAAAAAATTTTGCTTGATTTTTCAAAAAGAAACATTAATCATATGATAGTTCTGAAGCCTATTTTGCTACTAGGTGTGAAGAACTGCCCACCAAAATACACAGAATTTTATATATATATATATATATATATATATATGCATATATACATGTATATATATATATTTTTCTCCTTGAATTGCATAGGAAATTCATTTCAATTCAGTTCAGTTCAGTCACTCAGTTGTGTCCAACTCTGTGATCCCATGGACTGAAGCAGGCCAACTCAGTTAAGTAGATCTAATTATTAAAGTTCATACTTTTTTAGGTTCTAATATTTTCTTTATTAAAAATATCATGACATTTAATGAAAGTTAATAAACTGAATTTGTCCATGTGCTATAATAATGCACAAAGATTTTAAAACTTTCACAATATATGATATTAATATTTCAACTTGCCTATATTCATGAAGTATCTTTGCATATAAAACATTAGATTGACTATTGTGAAAGACATAAAATGATTCAATTATAGACCCTTGCTTGAGAACCTACAAGAAAAGCAGACTCTGAATAAGTTTCCTTTTCAAGTTATTTTTATCAAAGTTCTTTTATTTTCTTTGCCCTATTACTATACAGAGTCAAAGGGCAGATTCTTTTATCCTACAAAGAATATGTAAGATTTCTACATCTGTTAATGGTAGATCAGATCATTGAGATCAATTCTACTGAAGGCAATTAAGAAACCTTAACAATATAGGTATTTTTAAAATCTGCTTGTAGGAATCAAAGAGCTAACAAAATACTCAAGGATGTCTAGACCATCTTCCCAGGGAAGAAAACAATACATATTCTGAGATCTGCATCTAGCATTTGGAACTATTTTTCCCCAGAATACATTTGACTTTTATGAAAGAGGCAGCAGACTACCTGAGATGTGCTTTTAAGAGCCTCACAGGAAAATAGGAATAAAATTTGAAAACCAGACTCATCCATGCAGGGAATTTCCGCTAACTCCCACCACCAAAATCATGACTTTGCAACCCTGAAGGAGTTTGGCATGAATTTTCTGTCAGTTAATCAAAAACTAGCTTTGAATTACTTTTATGCTTGAAATTAAAATATGATGATCTTGGTTTATTAATGGCCTGAGATGTCTGAAATGGTGGTGGTTTAGTTGCCAAGTTGCGTCTGACTCTTGCGACACCATGGACTGTAGCCTGCCAGGCTCCTCTGTCCGTGGGATATGTGGAATAAGCAAATACATTATATCAGAAGGAAAATCACATTACTTGGAATAAATTCAACACTTAGAAGTTCAATACTTGGAATAAGTTCAATACTTCAGTACTTGGAGACATGTTTTAAATGCACTTTCCACACACTATTACAGTGACTATGCCAATGAGGAGAAGCAAAATTTTAAATAACAACCAGCAAGACTAACAGACAGTAGAAGTAGATCTGTAGGAATTTCAGATACTGGAATTATAAAGGAGATATAATATAAAATGATTTTGTTAGGTAACTGAAACATAAAAGAACAGAATAATATTTTAATGAAATATTTTATTAAATAATAAAATAATAATTCTTATATTGAAATAGAGGTGTCGCCGTGCATGCTCATGCATGTCAGTCACATCTGACTCTTTGCAACAGCATGGATTGTAATCAGTCAGGTTCCTCTCTCCATGGAATTTTCCAGGCAGGAATACTAGGGTGGGTTGCCATTTCTTCCTCCAGAGGATCTTCCTGACCCAGGGACTGAAGCCATCTTCCTTCTCTATAGTGGCAGGCAGATTCTTTACCACTGCACCACCTGGGAAGCATCAGCATGAGCAGCACATATCTTGAAACAGAGATATTATGGGAAAAAAATCTCAGTGAAATTTTGAGAGCAAGTCAGCACCAAGAAGAATCCTAACATCAGAGATAAGCAAAGATAAAATGTCACACAAGCAGGATTAAACAGCAACAACTTTAAGATCAGAACAGAAAGCAGTGCAATAGAAATAGAAACCATGTCAGTAAATTTAAATTAATTATGACTGCCTTATAGTATTCTTTGGAAATTAAATAAAACATTCATGACTGAAATACAGAATGACAAAGACATGTTAGTTTAGTAGAGTGAGCTAAATATAAATTTTTCATGCTCCTTGCATTATTCTGGAACAAAAAGGAATGTACCAACTAGCAATGGATTTGACAAATTGGAAATACATGTTTAATAATAAAAAGAAGAAATAATTATAAAAGTATATGTAACTTACATGTCAACAGAGGGGACATGATATAATAAATATTCATAACTAATAAATTATAGTCAGCATAAACTATAGAAACAGGAAACATATTTGCTCTATTTACATATACTCTTATTAATTAAAAAATTAAGAGAAATGAAACTTTAGAATTACAGTTGGTTTCACAGAAAAAACTAATCAAATAACTAGCCAAGTCAAACACTTTTGGGTTTCCCTGGTGGCTCATAAGAACCTTTCTGTCAATGCAGGAGACACATGAGACGCGAGTTCCATCCCTGGGTTGGGAAGATCCCCTGGAGAAGGGAACGGCAACCTACTTCAGTATTCTTGCCTGGAGAATTCCATGGACAGAGGCCCCTGGTGGGCTACAAGTCCATGGAGTTGTACAAGTCACAAGTCAGACATGACTGAGTGACTAAAATAACACTTAAACACTTGTATATCATACTTTAATCTGTTTAGGAAAAAGTTATTATCTTTACTAGATATAAATTGCCTGGTCAAAAATAGGTGATTATATTTCATATTTTTTCACACATATATAGGTTACATGATATTTAATAAATTCATACATTTCTGTATAAAATAATGTACATACAATATATTAAATATTTATATCACATGTTTATCTAGTTAATATCAATTGATTTATTATATAAATTGCCTGTACATAATATTCTCTTTATGTTGAGAAAAGTTGTCTCACTAAAATAACTCCAGGACACCTATAATTCCAAAGACATTTTTTTTCTTTTAATTTTGCTGGAAACTGCAATAAAAAATATCAAGGAATCAATATGATGTTTCACATTAATATACTTGAAGTTTGCTTATTCTATTTGTACAAGATAAATGCTGAGTCATTAACTAACATTGTTCATTAACTCCTATGGAAAAAAATTAATCTCAAGCACTATACTAATAAACCAGTTGCTAAAAAGTCATTTTCAGAGTGTAGTGCCTAATTTTCTCTTCTAGGACACTTTGACCCAGGCTGGAGTTTGTGCCATTTTATCTAGCAATTCAAAGGTCATCATTTTTGATGTTTGCTCTATGTAATTGGTTGTATATTTTATTTGTTCTCCATGCCAGAATTCAGTACTCAGTGTTTCCAGGTATCACGTATCAAGAAGCTGAAGGAAAAATACGACTATACCATGTCTCACTCTACCTCTGCCTCCTTAAATATTTTAACTGTCAATTGTGTTATTAACTAATCAAACTATAATTTAGAACTGCCAGTATAAAATGCTCAAATTTTGGACAATCACAATCCATCCCCACCTCCATTTACAGACAGATAGATTGCTCTGGCTAAGGTCAACAGGGTCCTATATATTTCTAAATTCAAGGGCACTTTGGGTTCTTACATTATCTAAATTTTCAGCAGTAATCAACATTGCTTGCATCTTCTTGCATCTCAGCACATTCCCATTCCCATGTTTTGACAACCTAATATCAGCTTCTTTCTCTGAATGAAAAGATGTTTTTCTCTGAATCAGTTCTTTCTATAACCCCAGTGCTTAAGACAATGTCCAGAAAATCAATCAATTCATACATATATACATGCATATAGTAGATCTGAAGGAATGGATAAATAAATGAATTTCAGTAACTCTGACATCTACATTTGGAGAGATGGCAAGTATCTTCAATGATAGTCCAAAAATACCTAGTGGTCATACTTTGTTAACCATGACTTGTCATTTCTATAATTTTACCATCTGGCACAACAAGATATTCAAATCCTAGTAAAGGAACCAAATATATTTCTTTTAGCCCCATGAAATATAGTGTATTCAACTTAATGTACATTATTTTTCAATTTTTATTTTAGCATATTTAGGTTTCTATTGCATTTAGAATAGTTAACATATCTGCCCTTTTAACAGCACTTTAATTTCACAGCACAGTATTGTTAACTATAGATTTGATGTTGTTCGGCAGACCCCTAGAACTTATTCATCCTGGTCAATCGAAACTTCATATTCATTGAATTATTCCCCATTTACCTCTGCCCATAGCCACTGGTGGCTTCCCTGGTGGCTCAATGGTAAAGAATCTGCTTGACAGTGCAGGTTTGATCCCAAGGTTAGGAAGATCCCCTAGAGAACGAAACAGCAACCCTCTCCAGTATTCTTGCCTGGAAAATCCCATGAACAGAGGAGCTATAGGTGGGCTATAGTGCTTGGGGTCACAAAAGAGTCGGACATGACTTAGAAACTAAACAACCACAGCAGTAGCCCCTGGCAAGGACCATTCTAGTCTCTGCTTCTATGAGTCTGACTATATTAGATACCTCATATAAATGGAATCATACTGTATTTGTCCTTTTGTGACAGACTTTTTTCACTTTGCATAATGTCCTCTAGGTTCATTCATCTTGTCACATATTACAGGATTTCCTTCTTTTTAAAAGGTGAATAATAATATGCTAATGTATGTGTCTACAATATTTGCTTTATCCATTCATCTGTCAGTGGACACTTGAGTTGTTTCCTTATCTTGGCTATTGTAAATGGTGCTACAGTGAACATCAAAATGCAGATGTTTTAAGGTTCTGATTTCAATGTTTTTTTAATAAATAGTGAGAAATGTTATTGCTAGATCTTGTTTTTGTTCTATTTTTTTATATATACTCCACACTGCATTCTATAATAGATGTTTTATTTTGCATTTCTACCTGCAATGTACAAGGACACTAATTTTTCCTTATCCTATTAAACATTTTTTTTTAAATAGTGGCTGTACTAACGTATGTGAGGTGATATCTTGAGGTGATTTGATTTGCATTTTCCTGAATGATGTTTATTGATGTTGAACATTTTTAATCTGAAGGAAATTTGGATGTTTCTTGGAAAATATCTTTTCTAGACCTTTGCCCATTTTTCATCCAGGTTTGTGACAATGAGGCTGAGTTGTAAAAGTGCCTTTTACATTTTGAATATTTACTCATTGTCAGAGATAGAGCATGTAAATATACTATCTCTTTCAAAAAGTAGACATTTTTCACTCAGTTCATGGGTCTCTGTTGTTCAGAAGGTTTAAAGTTTGATGTATACCCCTGGTTTATTTTTCCTTTGGTTGCCTAACATTACTTAATGCTTTAACATGTGTATGTTTTATTTACTTAATTGCTTGCACACTGTATTTGCAATTTACATATTCTTTAAATTTAAAGAAAACGGCTTCTCTTTTGTTTTAGGGTAAGAAATTCAATCTCAATGTTTCTACAGTTCAAGAAAGAGTGAAAGAGAGTCATGGAGGGTAGTGCTTATAATATGTAGTGCTTATAATATAAATAATAAGGTTATTTATAAATACTCATCTCTATCTTATATACTTACTTCGTTATTTATACAGGTACACACAGAACACTTTATAATAGGGCATGCTACATAGACTAATAATTCACTCAACAGGACTTCTCATGCATCAGATACCATTATTAAAAACACTGGGGATACTGCACTGAACAAGGAAGATGTGCTCTCTACCATGAAAGTGCTTTTTTAGACATGATGAACAGTAAGATACATAATGGATGCTGCTGTCGAATTTTCACCAAAAACTCCCATTGGATTACCTTATCTGTCATGCTACCCTTAGAAGAGTCTCGAAATGATGTGGGACAATAGTGATAGCTTGGATATGGTTCCAATTCATTATGTGATATGGGCTTATTGTTGCTGCCACAGGGCTTTATATGGAACACAGAAGTCACTTTGTGAAGGACTCAATTTTCTCTGCATGATGTGGTCCCAAATAATTAACATGCCCTCTAACCAAGAAATCTTGATCCCATTCCATGAGAAAATTAGATGCTTTTGTAAGGGAATGCTGCCTACAATGTAATATATATATATATACATATATATATATACATATATATATTCAATTTATGGCTAACTTCCACATTGCCAGGCAAGTTTAGTTGATACTTTCAAGTGAAAAATCCCCTAATCAGCTTCACATAATGAAGCCAAAATTTTCACAACTTTTCTGGCATAACAATGTGTTTGTTCCACAAAGAACAATCCCATTTAGCAAAATTCTGACTACAGTTGACATGTGACTAGCTTAAATATAACGGACAGCGTTTCTCTAGATCAGAGCCCTAACCGCACATTTTGAGACCAAAGGCTCATCTTTACTGTCTTCACTTAGTAATCAAAATTTATAATTCTGAGAAATGGATTAGACAGTTTCTGAAACAACATTTTCCTTCTGTTAGCACCAACATAAAAGTCTGCAAATAAAACATAAAACTTTTGATAAAAAGATAAGACTGTCACAAATTATAAGATGTCCCTTTAACGTAGCTGGAGGTTGGTTGCATCGCTGATTCAGCCACTCAACAACCACATCTATGCCATTCTTTTTCTGCATTCCTTAGAAGATTCTGGCTTTAAACATTCACCTTATACTTTATAGGAATAAGAAATGGCAGAGTGTAAAGACAATTTCTCTCAAAGATTTGCCTTGGGGATTTTTTTTTTCCCAATAGCTAGTAAAGCTGATTTTTCCTCATTACTAGCACTGAATTATAATAGCACCATTAGATTAACCACTGAACATATAGAATGGGATTATTATTACTAACTTCAACTAATCAATTCAACCCCTAGGGCTGTGTAGGACTTTATTTTCTCTAAGATCTAGGTGTCTTTGTCTTTCTGGAGTAAAACGGAATTCCACTTGCCCAGTAACAAAGTGAGGGCAGGTGCAGATACAAGTAAGTTCCCTACATACAAATGACTTCTGTTCCAATAGCATGTTTGTAAGTCTGATTTGCAAAAGAGCTCAACAAAGTTATTCTCAGGTATACAACATAGATAGCTATATACTACTATAATAGGTTTATAATAATTTTTCACAAAAATAATACATAAAAAACAAACACGAAAATTACAGGAGACATTTTAATCTTATAGTATAGTACCTTGAAAAGCACAGCAGTACAGTATAGCAGTTGGTGTACAGGGAATGGCATCAAGTGAATGGGCAAAAAGAATTACTAACTGGAGGAGAAGGAAGTGGTGGGAGATGGTGGAGTTGAAGGATCATCAGCAATAGGAGACGGAGGGCAAGCAGGAGTTTCACTCATGCCTGACATTGGTGGCACAGATTCTGGTTCCTTACTGGATTCAATTCTTCCTACTCTCTTGAAAAAAGGATCCGGTGATTTTTAGCTCTTGTTTTTCTCACCATAGATGACTGGGTAGCACTGGATTGCATTCTGAACTGCTGCTGCAGCCTTCCCGTACTGTTCTGCATTCACATCTTGTGCCTTGAAACTAACAGCGCCTCCTCAAATACAGAAAATCCCCTTGCCATTCTCTGCATCATGAATCTCTTCAGTTCTTCAGCTATACCAGATATGTCATTGCTACTTTTACGCTGGCTTCCAGACATCCTGGGTTTGAGATAAAGCTGCTGTAATACTGTACTTGGTACAGTACTTCAGAGTAAAGTACAAAAAAGCACAACCACTTGTAGAGGAGGCACACATGTGACAATGTACACCAGACACGTAAACTAACCTACAGACTTGTACGTTTGCATCTTTGAAAGTTCGCATCTTGAATGCTCATATGTAAGGGACTTAGTGTAATAGATTAAGAACAGTATATAATGAACACAAGCATAAAAATATAGGACCTGTTAAAGCTTTGGGCATTTCTCCAGGTTTAAGATACATGAGTGATTATAACCTTGAGGACTGCTAAAGATGTGAGATATTCAAGAGTATGACTTTTTTCCCTATAAAGAGGTTTGGCATTAGTATAATCATTAACAGTAAGCATAAAGATTATTGTGGAAATTTCTGATTCTTAAGTAGTAAATTAAACCCTCTTTCACTTCAGCACACTTTTGTTTATATATTTTAAACGTAGTAAAGAGAAAGCTTCAACATTTTTTACCTCAGCACAGTTTAAATAACATAACATATATTTACATTTGGTTTTGATTAAGTACTGGGTTCAACTTAATATTTGATTAAAAGCCTAGTCAATATACACATAGTTATTCATCACAATCAGTTAGTGTTATCTTAACTCAGAATAATTTTAGTTTTATGCTCTCACAAGATGCAGATACACATGTTTCAGTTCCTTGAATGTGTTAGGTTCTTTTCTGCATTAGGATGTTATATATGGTTCATTTTACTGTAATAGTTTTCTTCTTAGCTCTTTACCTAATTTCCATTCAAATCTTATTTCTTCTTAAATGTTACTTGCTCAGAACAACTTCTCCATTTAATTAGACACTTCATTTTATTTTTATTAATAATTTAATTATGTTGTGTTATGTATATGTTTATTCATTTAATGTTTAATTTTACAACTACTCTGAAGGCTGAATGAGAGCATGAAAAATATCTTTTTATATGTCTTATGTTCATTATCACATTTAATTCTTATTCTTAACTGGGAGATATTCTATTTTTAGTAAAATGACTGGTTGTCTAGGGTTACAGAGCATGACTAGCCGAGGTGCTTATTGAGGTCAAGGGGGATACATAATATGTAGTAGAAAAATGTAGTTATAAACATCAGCTATAACTATATGGTCAACTACAGAAAAGAGGGGTGCAATTATAGTGTGTCTCTCTTTCTTACTCTATTACTAATATAATTGTTTGTATATATTAAACAAGCATAGTTTTTCTCTTTCCTTTCTGTTCCACTTATTATGTAACATAAGATGTATTGAATTCAAATCATATTTAAATACCATTAGTATGCTTTTGTTTGTGTGCAGGAAAGCTTTACCATGTTAGCAAAGTATGACTATATTGTCTTTATTTGGTGATTAAAGACATATGGGTGTGGAACTTCACTGGCAGTCCAGCAGTTAAGAATTCACTTTGCAATGCAGGTGACAAGGATTTAGTCCATGCTCAGAAAAGTAAGGTCTCACATGGTGTGGGGTAACTAAGTCGGAGTGCCACAACTAGAAAGGCTGCATGCCACAACTAAAATCTGACAATAAATAAATAAATATTTAAAAGATATATGGTGACAACTGGACAATGGGTGGATTTAATGATTATTAATTTGATGTGTCAATTTGAGTTGGTGCTCAAATATTTGACTCATATATGAGTCAAAACTCATTCAGGATGTTTTTGTAAGGCTATTTGTGGATGGAATTAACATTAAATACGTGAAGTCATAATATTTAATAGGTGAAGCATGGCACTGGAGCGAGAAGCTGAGAGGAGATATCCCATGTCCAAGGTCAGAGAAATCCCAGTAAGACAGTAGGTACAGGAGTGGCTGTGAGGAGATACCCCACGCCCAAGGGCAAAGGAGAAGCCCCAGCAAGACGGTAGGAGGGGTGAATTCATGGTTAGAATCAGACCCTATTCCCACCAGAGACTCTCAGGGGGCTCAAACAAACCTTGTGTGCACCAGGACCCAGGGACCCCACAGAGACTGAGACAGAACTGTGTCTGAGGATCTCCTGTGGAGGTACAGGTCAGCAGGACTGCCGCAGGGACAGGGGCTCTGGGTGCAGCAGACTTGGGTATGGCATAAGCCCTCTTGGAGGAGGTCGCCACTAACCCAACCAAAGAGCTGGCAGAACTTACACAGGACTGGGAAATGGACTCTTGGAGGGCACAAACAGAACCTTGTATGCACCAGGAGAAAGGAGCAGTGATCCTACAAGAAACTGTCCCAGACTTGCCTGTGAGTGTCCAAAAGTCTCCAGCGGAGGCATGGGTTGGTGGTGGTCTACTACAGGGTTGGGGGTACTGAGTGTAGCAGTACATGTGTGGGGTCTTTTCAAGGAGGTCACCATTTTCTTCATTGCCTCCACCATAGTTTGGCCCCAGGTATATAGCAGGGAGGGAACACAGCTGCACCCATCAACAGAAAATTGGATTAATGATTTAATGAGCATAGCCCCACCCATCAGAACAAGACCCAGTTTCCCCCTCAGTCAGTCTCTCCCATTAGGAAGCTTCCATAAGCCTCTTATACTTCTCCAACAGAGGGCAGGAAGACTGAAAACCACAATCACAGAAAACTAATCAATCTAATCACATGGACCACAGTCTTGTCTAACTCAATGAAACTATGAGCCAAGCCATGTAGGGGCAACCAAGACGGACGGGTCATGGTGGAGAGTTCTGACAAAAGGTGGTCCACTGGAAAAGGGAATGGCAAACCATTTCAGCATTCTTGATTTGAGTACCCTATGAACAGTATGAAAAGGTAAAATGATAGGACACTGAAAGATGAACTTCCCATCTTTCATGGGAAAGACTGAAGGCAGGAAGAGAAGGGATCAACAGAAGATGAAATGGTTGAATGGCATCACCAACTCAATGGACATGAGTTTGATTAAACCCTCGGAGCTGGTGATGGACAGGGAGGCCTGGCCTGCTGCAGTCCACGGGTTCGCAAAGAGTCGGACACGACTGAGCAACTGAACTGTATTGAAACAAGGTGAAGTAAAGGAAGGTTCATAACCTGCTATGATGTAGATGGGCATCATCCAATCAACTGAAGGCCTGAGTAGATCAAAATGACTAACCTCTACCAAAAATAGAAAATTATGTTGGTTGTCAGATGTTAACTGCAACGCCAGGTCTCCTGGGACACCAGCCTGCTGGCCTCTCTCAAGGATTTGGATTTTGTCGGCCAACTCAAGTCCTTCAGTTCAGTTCAGTCTCAGTCATGTCCGACTCTTTGCGATCCCGTGGACTGCAGCATATCAGGTTTCCCTGTCCATCACCAACTCCCAGAGCTTGCTCAAACTTATGTTCATCAAGTCAGTGATGCCATCCAATCTCATCCTGTTGTCCCCTTGTCCTCCTGCCTTCAATCTTTCCCAGCATCAGGGTCTTTTCCAGTGAGTCAGTTATTCACATCAGGTGGCCAAAATTTTGGAGTTTCAGCTTCAGCATCAGTCTTTCTCCAAGGAATATTCCTTTGGGGATATTTCCTAAAGGACTGATTTCTTTTAGGATCGACTCATTTGATCCCCTTGCAACCCAAGGGGCTCTCAAGACTCTTTTCCAACACCATCTTTGGCACATCAAAAGCATCAGTTCTTTGGCGCTCAGCCTTCTTCATAGTCCAGCTCTCAAATCCATACATTACTACTGCAAAAACCATTACTTTGACTAGAAGGACCTTTGTAGCTAAAGTAATGTCTCTGCTTTTTAATATGCCATTCTAGTTTCATCATAGTTTTTCTTCCAAGGAGCAAGTATCTGTTAATTTCATGGCTGCAGTCAGCATCTGCAGTATTTGGGGAGCTCAAGAAAACAGTGTCTGTTACTGTTTCCATTGTTTCCGCATCTATTTACCATGAAGTGATGGGACCGGATGCCATGATTTTTGTTTTTCAAATGTCGAGTTTTAAGTCAGCTTTTTCACCCTCCTCTTAAATTTTCATCAAGAGATTCTTAGTTGGCTTTCTGCCGTAATGATGGTGTTATCTGCATATCTGAAGTTATCACTATTTCTCCTAGAAATCTTGATTTCAGCTTGTGCTTCATCCAGTCTGGCATTTTTCATGATGTATTCTTCATATATATTAAATAAGAAAGGTGACAATATACAGTCTGATAGACCCCTTTCCCAATTTGGAGCCAGTCCATTGGTCCATGTTTGGTTCCAACTTTTTTTTCTTAACCAACATACAGATTTCTTAGGAGGCAGGTAAGGTAGTCTGATATTCCCATGTCTTGAAGAATTTTTCAGTTTGTTGTGAGAAAGCTTTCTTATATCTCTTTGATACTCTTTGGAACTCTGCATTCAAATGGATATCTTTCCTTCTCTCTTTTGCCTTTTGCTTCTATTTTCTCAGCTATTTTTAAGGCCTCGTCAGACAATCATTTTGCCTTTTTTCATTTTTTCTACTTGAGGATGGTTTTGATTGCGGCCTCCTGAAAAATATAATGAACCTCTATCCATAATACTTAATGCACTCTATCAAATATAATCCCTTGATTCTATTTGTCACTTCCACTATATAGTGGTGAGGGATTTGATTCAGGCCATACCTGAATGGCCTAGTGGTTTTCCCTACTTTCTTTGGCTGCAAAGAATATAATCAATTTATAATCCCATGGACAGAGGGTCCTGGTGGGCTACAGTGTATGGGGTTGCAAAGAGCAGACATGACTAAGCAACTAACACAATGCAAGATTTAATGGAAAAGATGACTATATTATATAATTTTTCAAGAGCAATGTACAGCCTTTCTCTTTTGTGATTTTAAAAGCACGAGAGGGCTGTATACTCCTGAATCACAAAATACTCTTGATTCTCAGTTTCCAAAGAAAAAACGCCTAGAAAAGAATTCTCATACTCAGGTAGTTCTGTCAATTCTCAAGTATGAAAAATAAATTTTATGTGTAGGATATTTGAAAGCTAGAGTTATTGAAAAATATATAAATCTGTACAATTAGTCTGTGGATGGATAGAGCACACCTTAAAGGCAAATTATAATATTTATCCACAAAAGATAAATACATTGGCCAATCACCAATGTTCTTTTTTATATTTTCAGAGATTAAAAATATAATCTCCATGGACATTAATTACAATTTTGAAGAAAGGAAAAAAATAAAAGAAATTTATTTTTTTGCAGTATAACTATCTTATATATCTAGTTCCTAACATAACTCTTAAAACTAATAACATATCCCAGGTACCTCACATGGTTACCAATCTAATAGCTGGTATATGGTTTTTCTATCAAATCCACACAACTCTTTCATAATATTTCCCAAGGCAATGCCTCACTTGTTTGCAGACCAAATCCAGTGGGTTAGGTCTTTACCATTCATCCTCTTGTACTGATCCATTCCTCCCATCACAGGCTGAAAATAAGTTGTGATCTGTGATCTAGTAGCAACAGGTATGTGTGATTTGATTGTTTCTGGAAGACACTTTGGCGTGGACAGAAATTCTATTACCCTTTTCCACAGTGAGATTTGTATAAGTTGTGTACTCCAATTTTATCCTTTGAAGAATTTCTGAAGTACAAGTGTGTTCTTACTCTTTTCATATTGGAAATAAGGCAATAATAGAGCCTGCTTGTATATGTAGAGCAATAGAGCACAAGTTCAAGAAATCGCAGCGTATTTTGTGCCAAGGATAAATCATTCGTATGAAATTCATTTTTCATTTTTATATAAATAAATTCAAATGAAAACACAACTTTACAAGTATCTTCATTCCCCTTGTTCATTTTGACAGGCTATTATTCACCTGCACCTGTAATTTTTTTTTCCTTTATATTTCTGTCACAAATAATGGAAAAAACAGTGACTATAGCATTATATTGCTTAGTTTTTCCTTGAATATATATAGTGTTTCATAATAGTAATTTATCTAAGCTTCATATTGCTCACAAAACTGAAACTCAAAATTTGTATTGAATTGAAAGAGCAGAAAAGAAAGAAGCCAACTATAGGATTATAAAAATGAATGTAATAATTTATTGAAATGTTAGAAGTTTTTGTATCATGTATAGGCTTTCTTATTGTCCAATAAAATCACCACTTTAGTTAGAAATTATTCTATGAACACATGTATTGTCAATCAAAACATCTATTAAGCATTTCTTTAATGAGTATTCTATTATTAGCATATTTATTTAATTTATTGGCAGCCCCATCACTTAATATTTTCACTTACCAATCATATGAAAAATGTGGCATTAAGGTTGGAAATGTGCTCTTCTGTCCTTCATCTTGTTTTTATTTTTAAATACTTTCTAAAGATTAAAAGTATGGATCATATCTCTCAGAATAAAATTTTTATTTTTGTTTAAGAGGCAATTTTATGTACCTCTGATTTATTTGGTTGATACCATGATTATGATAGGAAACATTTAGAGGAAAGGGCTCTTTCAATAATTTATGTTAAATTTCTGAAAGGTAACTGAAATAAAAATGGTTCTATAAGAATGACCAGATGCATATAGAAACCCCCAAGATATCTTAAGATATATAAGAAAAACAATATCTTAAAATAATGAATGTAGTTCATGCATGTATGCCAAGTCACTTCAGTCATGTTTGGCTCTTTGCAACACTATGAACTGTAGCCTGCCAGGCTTCTCTGTCCATGGGATCCTCCAGGCAAGAATACTGGAGTGGTTTGCTATGTCCTCCTCCAAAAGATCTTCATGACCCAGGGATCAAATTCTCCTCTCTTAAAACCTCTGCATTGACAGAAAGGTTCTTTACTACTAGTGCCACCTGGGAAGCCCAATTGATGCTGTATATAAACCAAATTAAAGGAGACAACTGAAAATTATCAGCTTTTAATCAAAGCAAGTAAATATCAGCAAATATAATAGGTATAATGATTTCTTGGTTCATTGCCAGAATTTCTTTTATAATGATATTAATTTTGATACTGTCTATAAATATAACTACATATAACTGATATAGCTATACATATAACTATACTTAGAATGAATTTTTATTCTCAGTTTTTACTTCTCTCAAATTTTAAGCTGACCATATTATAAATGAAAATTGTAATAAGATAATTAAATATCCATTTTCAGAATTTACCAAATATAAACATTACTCCATTGAGTTTAAACATTATGTATACAGACATATGGGGCTTCCCTGGTGGCTCAGAGGTAAAGAATCTGCCTGAAATGCAGGAGACGCAGGAGATGCAGGCTCGATCTCCGGGTAGGGAAGACTCCCCTTGGAGAAGAGCATGGCAGTGTTCTTGCCTGGAGAATCCTATGGACAGAGGAACCTGGTGGGCTACATAGTCCATAGAGTCGCAAAGAATCTGACATGACTGAAGCGCCTGAGCATATAGACATACATATTTTTTTTTAATTGAAGGATAATTGCTTTACAGAATTTTGTGGTTTTCTGTCATATATCAAGAATCAGCCATAGGTACAGCAATGTCCCCTTCCTCCCAAACCTCACTCCCAACTCCTCCCCAACCTACCCTTCTAGATTGTCACAGAGCCTCTGTTTGAGTTCCCTGAGTCATACAACAAATTCCCATTGGCTACCTATTTTACATATGATATTGTAAAGTTCCAATGTTACTCTCTCCATACATCTCACCCTCTTCCTTCTCCTCTCCCCCATGTCAATAGGTCTGTTCTCTATGTTTGTTTCTCCATTGCTGCCCTGAAAGTAAATTCATCAGTATCCTCTTTAAAGATTCCATATGTATGTGTCAGTGTATGATATCTGTATTTCTCTTTCTGACTTACTTCACTCTGCATAATAGGCTCTAGGTTCCTCCATCTCATGAGAATCGACTCAAATGCATTCCTTTTTATGGCTGAGTAGTACTCCATTGTATAATACATGCCACAGCTTCTTTATCCATTCATCTGTCTATGGATATCTAGGCTGCTTCCATGTTCTAGCAATTATAAATAGTGCTGCAATGAACGTTGGGGTACATGTGTCTTTTTCAATTTTGATCTCCTCAGGGTATATACCTACGAGTGGGATTGCTGGGTCATATGATGGCTTTATTCTGAGCTTTCTAAGGACTCTCCATACCATCTTCCATAGTGGCTGTATCAGTTTACATTCCCACCGGCCATGCAAGAGGGCTCCCTTTTCTCCACACCCACTCCAGCATTTATTGTTTGTAGACATTTTGATGATGGCCATTCTGACTGGTGCGAGGTGGTATCTCATTGCAGTTTTGATTTGCATTTCTCTAACAATGAGTGATGTTAAGCATCTTTTCATGTGTTTGACAGCCATCTGCACAGACATACAAGTTATTTTAGAAAAGACTTTCCTTTTCCTTTTTTACTAACTTTATTCTTCATTTAGAGGAAAGTTCAAAATTGGAAAAATATCTGTTTGTCATAGAGTATTTTTCTTGAATCTATATTAAGTCTTTTAACATAAAATATCTATTTACTTTGTTATTGCTAAAGAAAATATTTTTTTGAGCTTGGTGATGGGTTGTAATTTTACACACCCAGAAAATCAATATGTTCCTCAAGATACACACCACTTCTAAGACCCCAATTCTTTCAAGCACCTTTTTAGTTACACTCTCTCCCAGAGATCTAGCACCATGGGTTCATTTGTTTATCTTTGAAATTTATAAAAATTGTGTCATGTGATATGTATTTAATCTCTTTTGCTCAAAATTTTAGGAATTCTGAAAAAGAGTCTTCAAAACTGGTTGTTCAATATTTTACTATTACTAGGAAGTTATTCATCAAGTTGTTCTACATCTTTCATAGCACAAGTACTTTCCATCTTTTTAATTTTGGATGTTTTGTTGGGAGAATGTGGTAGGATAATACTGTTGTGCTTTTATCATCCTTGATGACTAATTATGCCAAGTTCAATATATTTCACTAACTGAACATTTAAATTGTCTGTTTTTGTTCATTTATATTCTTATACTAATGCATCTTAAATTATTTATTGGGTTGATTTTATTTTTTCTTAATGATATGTATGAATGATTTACCTATTCTGGATATATATTTGCTTCAGACATAGATATTGGGAATCTTTCACCACCTGTGGCTTATCTTATACACTTACTACTTTAATTCTGTATTTAGGTAAATAGAAATCCTGAAATTTAGTGTAGTTTATTTTTTAACTAGTGACATTGAACAGCTTTATTGAGATATAATGTATATAAAATAAAATTCACTCATTTTAAAATTGGTTTGTTGAGTGTTGGCCAATAGTAAAATCATAGAGAGAGAGGGAATGATACAGCCTTTAATAGCCATACAGTAGTTGAATGACTACAGCTGACATAATATACCACTACTTCTGCATATGCTATTGGTCATACAGATCATTTCTGAAAAAGTTTTACAGGGGACTAGAACAGATGGTTAATACAGGGAGGTTGGAACCATTGCAGGTGGTCATAAAGGCTGGCTACTAAAATGCCCTTACTGATAGTATGGACTTCCCTCGTAGTCAGCCAGTAAAGGATCTTCCTATAATGCAGGAGACCCAGGTTCCATCCCTGGGTTGGGAAGATCCCCTGGAGAAGGGAATGGCTACCCACTCCAGTATTCTTGCCTGGAGAATGCTATGGATAGAGAAGCCTGCCAGGCTACAGTCCATAGGCTGGCAAAGAGTTGGATATGATTGTTGTTGTTATTCAGTCGCTAAGTGGTGTCCAACTCTTTGCGATGCCATGAACTGAAAAAGCATGCCAGGCTTCCCTGTCCTTCACTATCTCCTGGTGTTTGCTCAGACTCATTTTCAGCATTCTTTATGGTCCAACTCTCATATCCATACATGACTACTAGAAAAACCATAGCTTTGACTCTATGGACCTCCATTGGCAAAGTGATATCTCTACTTTTTAATACATTGTTTAGGTTTGCCATAGCTTTTCTTCCAAGGAGCAAGCATCTTTTAATTTCATGGTTGCAGTCACTGGTTGTAGTGATTTCAGAGCTCAAGTCACTCCATTTTTTATCCATCTAATTATTTTTATTTTGTTTTAAAATTACTGCCTAATACTTCCAACATCTAACTTAGTTTAATGATATTAAATTTTTATTTCTAGACTTTGGATTCTTTTTCTTGATTTGTTGTGCCATTTTCTTTTTTTTATTGAAAACTGGACACTGCATATAGAGTGGTGATAACTGAAGTTACAGACATGTGTCTTTCTTCTAGGATATTAATGTGGGTAACACTATTCATCTTCCACTGGGGCTTCCCTGGTAGTTCAGCTGGTAAAGAATCTACCTGCAATGCTGGAAACCTGGGTTGCGAAGATCCCCTGGAGAAGGACATGGCAACCCACTCCAATATTCTTGCCTAGAGAATCCCCATGGACATAAGTGTCTGGTGGGCTACAGTCCATGGGGTCACAAAGAGTCAGACACCACTGAGCTACTAAGCACAGCACAATGTAATTCATCTAGTCAGGAAGTGATCTGGGTTTTGACTATCATTAAC
Organism: Antilocapra americana; assembly: GCA_007570785.1. Lineage (NCBI taxonomy): Eukaryota > Metazoa > Chordata > Mammalia > Artiodactyla > Antilocapridae > Antilocapra > Antilocapra americana. The sequence continues at coordinate 34,220,683 of ML661338.1, read as the reverse complement.
TCAAAGCAACACTACTGTCAGATTTCTCTAGCATTGCCTTTTGCATGGGGTGGGATCTAGTTTGTGTTCTCAGTGAGAAGGTCTTTTCCAGTATTCTTGCTCTGTCCTCAGCTTTATGCCTTCCCTGCGTACCTACACTTGGAGTATCTCTCCCAGGCTCTTCTTCTCCTGCTATACACTGCAATTCCCTGTTCCTTGGAGCTTGCTAGGCTGATGACAGACGGCACTTACAAGGCCTCTGTTCTGCTGGTTCAGGCTCAGTTTTAGGCAGACCCTGTTTCTGTGCCTCAAGAGGGCAGATTTCTCAGTGATTTTACCCATCCCCAACTGATAAGCGATCTCTACATGATCTGACTTCACAGCGATTTTCACCCTTCCTCTAAGACAGAGATTTGTTCTTGCTGCTCTGGGAGTAACAGTATTTGCTGTTTTGTTTTCTCCTGTCAGATTTTTTAACTATTAGGTATTTTTTTCTAGTGTTCATATCTTTTTCTTACCCTGTGGCCAAAAGAGTTTATACCTGCATTCCCCTTGTCTGAAAAGTATTTGTAATCCTTGTATTTCAGTGTATTTGTTGTTCTCCAAACTGAACTCTAATAGTTTCAAGGAAAGCCATTGTCTTGTAAATCACCCCAAATTTCCTAGCTGACAGAATATACATGATGTTCTTTTTAGACTTCTATGTCCTGGGGGAGAGCTAGAAGATCCATGTTTTTATATTTGAAATACATCTCCTGATAAAGTGAATAGAAAATTCTTGATTTTTGCTAATTGCTTTAAATGTTTTCAATCTTTAATTTGGTTTTTTATCCTTTTATTTTATTATGCAAATATTCTAGTATGCCATTTCAATTTAATTGACTCATTTAGCTTTTCAGTTTAGTTGTTGCTAAGTTGTGACTGACTCCTTGTGACCTCACGGACTGCAGCATGCCAGGCTTCCCCGTCCAACACCAACTCCTGGAGATCACTCAGACTAATGTCCATCAAGTCGGTGATAGCATCCAACCATCTCATCCTCTGCCATCCCGTTCTCGTCTTGCCTTCAATCTTTCGCAGCATGAGGTTATTTCCAGTGAATCCGTTTTTTGCATCAGGTAGCCAAAGTATTGGAGTTTCAGCATTAGCATCAGTCCTTCCAAAGAATATTCCAGCCTGATTTCCTTTAGGATGGACTAGTTGGATCTCCTTACAGTCCAAGGGACTCTCAAGAGTCTTCTTCAACAGGACAGCTCCAAAACATCAATTCTTCTGTCCTCAGCTTTCTTTCTGGCTCAAATCTCACATCCATACATGACTACTGGAAAAACCATGGCTTTGACTAGATGGACCTTTGTCAGAAAAATAATGTCTCTGCTTTTTAATAGGCTATTTATATTGGTCATAGTTTTTCTTCGTATTAAAGGAGCAAGCGTCCTTTAATTTCATGGCTGCAGTAACTAGCTATTTAGGAGCCAAAGAAAATAAAGTCTCTCACTGTTTCCATTGTTTCCCCAACTATTTGCCATAAAGTGATAGGACCAGTTGACATGAACTTAGTTTTCTGAATGTTGAGTTTTAAGCCAGCTTTTTCACTCTTATCAAGAGGCTGTTTAGTTCTTCTTTACTTTCTGCCATAAGAGTGGTGCAATTTGCATATCTGAGGTTATTGATATTTCTCCCAGAAATCTTGATTCCAGCTTATGCTTCATCCAGTCCTGCATTTTGCATGATGCATTCTGCATATAAGTTAAATAAGCAGGGTGACAATATATAGCCTTGATATACTCCTTTTCAATTTGGAATCAGTCCATCGGTCCATGTTTGATTCTAATTATTGCTTCTTGACCTGCATACAGATTTCTCAGGAGGCAGGCCAGGTGGTCCTGTATTCCTATCTCTTGAAGAACTATCCAGTTTGTTGTGATCCACACAGTCAAAGCCTTTGACATAGTCAATAAAGCATAAGTAGATGTTCTTCTGGAACTTTCATTTTTTCTGTGATCCAATGAATGTTGGCAATTTGAGCTCTGGTTCCTCTGCCTTTTCTAAATCCTTCTTGAACATCTGGAATTTCATGGTTCATGTACTGTTGAAGCTTGGCTTGGAGAATTCTGAGCATTATTTTGCTAGTGTGTGAGATGAGTGAAATTGTGCAGTAATTTGAATATTCTTTGGCATTGCCTTTCTTTGAGATTGGAATGAAAACTGACCTTTTCTAGGCCTGTGACAACTACTGAGTCCTCCAAATTTGCTGGTATATTGTGTGCAGCACTTTCACAGCATCATCTTTTAGAATTTGAAATAGCTAAACTGGACCTTAGCTTTCATTTGTTTAATTTTTAATTGTTGCTTTAGGGACTACAACATGCTTCTTTATATTATTACAATCCAATTTGAATTTACTATAAAAATAATTTGTAAAACATAAGAACTTTGCAGTAATATATTGCAATTAACACATTCTCTCAATGCTATATATGTTACCTTATATTTCACCTATGCATGATAGCAACAGAGTATTACAGTTTTTGCTTTACATTATTATCATTATATTTTATACAGTTGAACAGGAGTATACATGTATAATAGATTTTATATAATATATAACTAAAATTATATAATTATATAAATTAATTCACATATTTGTGTGTATAATTCATGACATATATATTATACACAGTGTTATTCATTTATTCCTATTTATCAAATTTACCATCTGGTATAATTTTCCATTCAGCTTGCAGCATTTTTTCTATTTCTAAAGCACAGCTCTGGTAACAATGAATTTTAAAATGCCATTATTTCAATTTGTCTTTTGAACAATATGTTTATAGAATATAGAAGAGTTTGCTGAAAGTAATTTTTGTTTCTACATTTTAAGTACAAAGATTTTGGTCACTATTGTTTCTGATGAGAAACTATTAATCTGCTTTGGTTTGTTTATATGCATAAGGTGCCACTTTTGGTTCGGTAATTTCACTTTAATGTTAACTTTTTTCCACCCTTCTGAACGCCATCATCTGCCTCCTCAAGTTGATAACACTGTTGTTTGCCATCAGAGCTGTGGAATATCAAATGGGAGCTGAGGAAGGGAGGCTGAAAGAGCTGCCAGATTGCATGTTTAACTAGATATAGTAGCACTCTCTTAAGAGTACATTTTTCTCAAGTTTCTGTCTATTTTGGCCCTTTTCTTGTGTTTTCAAAGAAGTGTGTTTTAACAGTTGTGTTCTATGTTTAATGTTTTCTGAAAGAAATTGCCAAATATAATCTCACCATCATTCATGGAATGCCCCATACTTAACTGTAATTTAATTTGGCTCTTTTTCTTGTCTACTCAAGCATTAAATAATGAGAGTAAAAAAAAAAACAATTAGGAAAGCTCTCTCAAAAACTCATATGAATGATAATCATACCAAAATTTCTAAATCATACATAGGTAATGTATGAAAGCAAAAAGTGAAAGTGTTAATTGCTCAATCATGTCCTACTCTTTTGAGTCATGAGGGAAGCCAAGTTATGTATGGGACAAGCAGTACAGCTACATTTAATAGGATTTTTCAGAGAATGTGGAGACAGGTAAGTCCATATCTGCAAGGTGGGAGAGCAGACTCAAGATCCAGGAAGGCCAAGCTCACTGATACAATCCGAAGGCAATCTGACAGAATTCCCTATTGCTCAAGTAGAAAGGACTTATTGTTTTATTCAGGACTTCAACTAGTTGGATGAGGTCCACTCACATTGTGGAGTGTAACTGACTTAAAGAAAGAAAGTAAAGTCGCTCTGTCATGTCCAACTCTTCACGACCCCATGGACTATAGCCTACCAGGCTCCTCTGTCCATGGGATTCTCCAGGCAAGGGTACTGGAGTGGGTTGCCATTTCCTTCTCCAGGGGATATACCCAACCCAGGGTTCAAACTCAGGTCTCATGCCTTGCAAGCAGACATTTTACCATCTGAGCCAGCAGGGAAGCCTAACTGATTAAAAGTCCACTAATATAAATGTTACTTTCCATCAAAAAAACAGCTCCTAAGTTAACAAAATTAATGATTATAAACTTCTGATATGGAATCCCTTTCATCTAAGATTTACTATTACTACAGTTGGAAAATAAACATAAGGAGAATTGACAATTCTGTTGCAAGAAATGTTTATTTTGATTCTACAATGATAAAAATACCATTTTTTAACAGATTGTCCATTATCTTTAGTGTACAATTTTGTAAACTTCTTGTTACTTCTGGATGTAAGTATCCTTTTAGAATTTTCAAAGGGCTCATAAAATTTTATTAGTCACATGAATAGCATTTATCAACTTATCCTTTCAGTAAAAGTGACTTGCATAATTAAAAAGGTATATATCATTTGTTAGCTACTCTATGAACAAAGAATTGCAAAACAGAGAATTTGATCTGTTATAACTTGTTGATGGGTTGAACATAAGTCAAAAGTTTCTGAAACAGAATCTCAAAGACAAAATGCCAAATTTTATCTATCTGTTGTTCAAATATCTTTCAAGGAAAAGTAAAAGGTGGAATGTCTCGATTTTTACTGGGATAGAAAAAATTAAAAATGGAGTAATAACTCACAAACATTTGTCCTAAGAAGTCATTTAAATATAACTGTAAAATCAAGGACTGAGAAATCAAGTTGATCACCCAAGTTTTTTTTTTTTAATGTAATATTTAAAAATACATGGAGATCTAAAGTCAAAGTATAATAAAATACATTATTGAATGACTAATATTAAAAATTTAATCAGAACATGAAAATTTGAGACTACATTAGTAGAAAGTGTTAAAATACTATTAGTATAGTTAATATTATTCAATTGACTTTTGATAAGGTATTGGTAGATTGCAAGAAAGCATTGAAAAATAAAATATCCAATTAATATCAAGAGGGTATTTACTCGAAAATCAATGAAGTCAAGAATCGAAAATTTAGAAAACAACAGCAACAAAAAAAAGAATCTAAAATTTAAAATATCCTTCTACATCTTGTTTATGTTGCTTTAGACTGCTAAAATTACTTCTGGGCAATGAAATGTAGTCATTAATAATTAATAATCTATGGGATAATAAATGTCCCTACTTGACATAGGAATGGTTTAGTATGAATATAGAATGCATTTTCATTGGAGAAACGTCTGTTAAGTTCTTTGGCCCACTTTTTGATTGGGTT